>APFE030198581.1:0-91963 GCA_000404065.3 Pinus taeda | reverse complement strand
AAGCTTCAAAGTACTGAAAGGGTTGTTCCTAGATCGACTTCTTGGATAATGAGCTGATGTCGACAAGAAGTGACCTGTTGTAGGAGGGCATTAATGAATCCCACATCTACAACACGGAATGGAGCAAATGATTTTGTGGAGGTGAAAACGATCTGATGATACAGGGTTCAAGGTGGCGATCATGAAAGAATGAAGCGTGAAGGTATTGCAGTGGATGAGACACAAGCTGGGTTGGCGAATTCTCTGAGCAACTTCTCTTGAACATATCAGCAACAATGAAATGTATTGGTAGCGTTAACCCCAAAAATGGATGGTACGGTGGACCAATGGTAATATGACCGGTGAACAGAATAACCCAACCCGACTCAATCATGGTGATGGAGTGAAAGTGTCATGTTCAAGAGCGACTTGCTACCAAAAAAGTTTCTTCAAGTTTTATTCCCAATTTTTCCCCAGTCATTGCTGATCAGTACCTCTTTATTTTTGTCAAGCTTGAGGAGGATAACATATGCTTGTTCTATAATTTTCCCTTTGGGCAAACCCATCGCTATGTTTTAATGAGCCTAGCGACAGTGAAACTCGCTCTTGCCTGCATGGACAAGTTTGTCGCTATTGCTTTAACGAGTTTAACGACAAAGATAACTCGGTCCTTTTCAATTTTAGAGAGTATAAAAAGAGATGGAAAGGAAACTCCAGTAATCCTTTTTCGTAGCATAATTCCTTAATTCCGAAAAAGTATAAAATAATACGAAAGGGATGACTTTTCAATATTTTTAACGAGCCGAACAAGACAAGTGCTTGATCTTTTCGTGTAATGATCCCTTAGGTCCAAAAAGATTAAAATCTAGAGGAGGGATGGCACTTCCATTCACTTTAATGAGCTAGAGAGGCCAATTGCTTGGCAATCTTTTCATATTTTATGAGTCAGATGAAAAGAGCTTAAAGGAGACTCGTTTTTTGAGGAACGAGTGATGTTTTCGGATAGCAGTTGGTTCCAGGTAAGGGTTGGAACTTTTCAATCACGGCAGTGTAAAGAAGATGGCTAATAGAATCACTCATCGGAGTTGTTCCTCAAAAGGGGTAAATAATCAAATGGAGGCGTATGATCGGCTAAAAAAAAGTGGAGGTGATGGTAAGAACACGACCAAGGCTCAAAAGTTGATGATTATGTGATCGCAATGGTTATTTACCGAAGGATGGGTTCATTTTTTATTGAGATTAAACTATGGGGGAACATTTTCTCATCGCTAGGTTTATTTTTTAACGAGCTTGAACTTCGCGTAAAACTGCTCGTGCCAATCGTATAATAAGGATGTCTCATCAATAGGTTCATTTTTTAGGGAGCTTACCCCATTCAAAACTTTGCTCCGGAGCCTTTCTTTATGTAAGCTAGGAAAGACTAACCTATGAGTTTAAAGGGTTAAGAACCTACAAACTAAGAAAATTAATGGCCTCTTTTCACTTGCATGCATGCCCCCAGGTATAGAGAAGTAGGGTTTCCAGGTTACCATACAGAAGTTCTTGCATTAGCAAGATGGTTCCACCTGCGTAGGAGACAAAAACACTTCCTTGGCTCTGTCCATCGAAATGGATGAAGGTGATTCCAGTTCCAATCACCTAAACTTTGACGAGGGAATCTTATTCTAGTCTAATCCCATTTTCCTAAATGGACGGGTGTGTCAAACTAGTCATATATCCTCTATGGAAACCTACCCTATACCTAAAGTTTTCCTGCCGAAGCAAACCAGGGTGCATTCCCTCTGGGTTTAGCCATATTTACCGAATCATTCGCGTTCATTAGGTGGATTGGCTAGAGATTGATGAGACATTCCTTGTGCAAAAAGACCAGTTAGGGTGGCACTTGACTATTAGCTATGTTTGAACTGGGGAATGAAAGCTGGTCTACGAGCTGGACCACAATGCCTTCATGCGGAAAACACATCACTCGAAAGAGTGAGGAAACAATAGCTCCCATGCTATAAATGTAGTCACACCCAAGGAGTAGATTGTAATCTAAAAGTGCTTGGACTACCATTACGTTCAGATAAATGGTTTTCCTTCTCAAAGTTATAAGAAAACTTGGAAGGATCCCTAACAGTCGACTAGTTCCTTTGTTGAAGCCTGTCAGGTTTCAAATCTTAGGCAGAAGCGATGGCGAACCAAGCACTTTCCAAGCAGTTGAGGAAAGGATATTCACAGAAGCCCCTTCATCTATGATAGTACCAACCATGACCATTCTATAAGCTTGTACTATGATTCAGAATGGTAGACGGGGTCTGCCTAGTAGATTCCAATCGAAGGAAATGACTAGATTGCTTGGAGGAGGAACCGAATAAACGACCGAGTAAACCTTTGACGAAATTCCTTCCTATGGTAAAGGAATGGGTAGATTTCCCCCAAGTTCATCGGATTTTGTGTTGACGAAAAGAATTTGAACAGTGTCGTTCTCATTCTCTTTGGTTACTGTATCATCTGAAGGTAGACCTTTTGAAGACAAGACTGAGTCGACTGCTGTCTCGACCTGTTGACTTTGGTCCTATTCTGACTCAGAGGGTTTATCTTCAATGATATATGCTTCGACCGACCACAAAGGTGTGTCAGTCGGATTTCAACTAGTGATGGACTCGACAAGAGTTTCTTGTATCCAGGAGGAAGTCGTAGCAGTGAAGCAGGACAGTTATCCAAGACTCTTTTAGCTTCATCTAGGAAGGGACAACGGTGGATGGCATGATCGCCTTCACACAGTCTACAAGGAATTTTAGACCTTCCTTTTTGTCCATTGACTTCGTTTTCACTAGTTTACTGTGTACTTTCAACATGATCATCAGAGGTTGAGGACACCAGATTGTGCAAGCGAGGAGACCAGTCCCTTAAGATCTATGGGATGCAAGGACAATCTCGATGATAGTGGTCTCCCTTGCAAATGACACATGGAGATTTAGGTTTGGATGGTGCAGTGTGTGGATTTTCGTCAGACGATACATGGTTGCCCCCTTTTGTTGTTGGCTTCTTCTTCTTCTTCTCCTTCCCTTTCTTCTTCTTCTCAGTTACTTGGTTTTTAGTTTTACTGGCTTCACCAAGCGAAGAGGAAGAAGGAGAGGGAGAAACAAACAAAGTAGAATGTTGGGGGGTAACTCTAGTATCATCCGGTTGCTGATTTGATTGCTCAGGAATCACGTTACTTTCAATGACAGAGGTCGAGAAAAGCCATACTGGAAAGCCAATTATCAGTCCTGGAAGGGACAATGTGCCCATATTAGGTGCACCAACATCTCCCCAAGAGGAGAAGGAACTAGGATTCCCCCCAAGGGGAAATCCTTGGTTGGTGGAATCCATTTTCTCAACCTAAGACCAACGAGGGAACAATGATGTTATTACGATTAAAATAAATTTTATGACGCTTTGACACAACTTGCTTTTTCAATTTTTAAGAGTCGAGAAAAAGCTAAAGATGACTCTAGTCGCCTTTGATTTTTAATGAACCTGAAGTGACAAGTGCTCAGATGGACCTTTTCTTTTAAGGAGTCTAAAAAGGAACGAAAGTGACTACTCTGGAAATCTAGATAGAGGGATTACCAAACCAATCGCAAAACTGCAGAATACTTTTTACGGTACGGCAGTCAATATTCCCAAATGTTGTGGTCAGTGCATTGCGATCGATAGGGCGGCAGACACGGCTTCCTAAGGATAAAGGATATAGCCTATTGTGGTCTCCCAATATATACTCAACAGTACGTGGGAGCACAAGTTCGTACTGGCACTTATCGTCTCAAAGAGGAAGAATCACCCAACCTACGATGAAAGTGATAGTTACCAGGCTTTACGACGCCAGAATATGTCTCTAGCCTAGACTTCTAGATGTTGTGTGTTAGGTTCCAAAGCGTTTTTTGTTCATTGAAATTTATTTTACAGTTGATCTTTCTCAAGAAGTTTTCCTTTAAGGTTCACTGCATGATGTAGATATACAATTCCTAAATATGCAATCTAAGATGATAAACGGTCGTTTATTTTCTTTTTGCAATGAAAATCCTAGCTACTAAGAAAAGAGAAGCGAAATTCTTTCAACATAGAGCAGAGAGCACACACTAAGATGCACTGTCCTAAATCAATTTCCACAAGCAATTTAAATGCAAATGCACATGCATGTATTTGTTTTCCATTTTCTTATTGTGTGAATGAAAAAAAGAATGCTAAATACAGATCTGAACTATTTTTCTTTCAAAGCGACAGTACTAACAATTTTCTTTTCAAAAAACGAAAGGAATACTAAGACAACACTTTGCGATTTTGAATTGAAAACTGCTTTCAACACTTGAAATACTATTAATTCAAATGAAATACAAGGTCAAAAGTGTAATCAACTATCAAAAAGAGGATGATTCTTTTCTTTGACTGAAAATGACACTTGCGACACTTTCAAATCAAAAGACGACAGTTTGATTAAGCTACTCTTTGCAAAGGAGAATTGTAAATGATGAAAAATACATAAAAACATTCACAATTATTTATACAATGGAGGCTGAATAATGCAAAAGAAGGGAGTTTCAACAGTGGTATACTGATCATAGACAACAAAAGTACTGAATAAAGCTAAAGAGAATGAAGAGAAAACCAAAATCTGGAGGCAGAAACAATCTTACCTAATCATCACACCTGTAACACAGGGAAATAGGGATGCATCTCACCTACAGCACACAGGAGGTGCGATGCATCCAGACTGTCAATGAGAGATAGTGCGATGGTCCAGGGACGAGACTGAGCTTGGTTTTTGCTCATAGTTTGAAGCTTAGTTCAGGGATTTAGGCTGAGCTAATGATAGGCAGTAAACACAAAGCATAGGGGTTGATCTAATGAGGTTAATTGAGCTACCACCAGGGCACTTAGGATGTTTTCAAGTTAGATGTTCAATTCATAAACTAACCCTGAGATTGACTGAAGCAGCATTGATCTACTTTGCAGTTGCATAGAAAAAGCAGTTTGAAGGCTAGCTGGCTTAATTTCAGGCTCCATCTGTAGTTTATAAAGCAAACAAATAGAAGCAAGCAAACAAGTTATTCGTTGCCCAGCGGGATCGCCATTTTGTTATCGGGAAAACTAGTGTCCATTAAGAGCTACTAGTCCCACTAAGACAAGTAGCTATCTTAGAAACAAACAAACTAAAGTCACTTGTGTTTTCCTTTATGAGAAATAGATGAGAGAGAAGCAGAGAGTACCAACCTCAGTCTTTTTCTTAGCTCCTTGCTTGTTTCCTCTCCCGTTTGACAGATCTTTGCCACTCTTTCCTTACTTGTCCTGCTTCAAAGAACACCTGTAGAGTCAAAGCAGCATAACACCATCAAAGCATAGAGATCTATAACCATAAACAATATAGGATCAGATATATATTAACCATACAAATGCATATATCAACACAAGATTTAGAGATATACAAGAATATGGAGGAAAACTTAAATAACTTTATTGATAGAAGTAGTATAAGAGAGGATTACAACCCATTGATCTGACTCAGTGCTATCCTCTCAGCATGAAAGCCCTCTTCACCTCATGAAAAGCTAGATCACCCAACACTATGATGTTCCATAGAGAAACCAATAACAGTTCCTTACAAGATGGAAAATTCCAGCCTCCGGATCTCTAAGATGAGGGATCCATATATAGATATTTGTAAGTGGGTGAGTCAGCTTTTGGGGTTTTGATTAGTGTCATTTCCCTGATATTTCTTCATTCCACTTGGAGATTTCATGATCTCTTACTCATCCCTGGGTGAATTCACAGAGGCAAGTGCCAAATGGGCAGTTTCTAGAAGATTATCTGGGTTTCCACCTAGCCAATGACCTCTTCCATTTGTCTACTCTCGTTCATCACACCCTATAGAAGGTATTTTCAATATGCATCACACTTTCTGCATGTAGTAGGTGAGATGCATTGTACCCTTAGCACTGAGCAGTCTGTGTGGTCCAGTTTTGACCAGTTCTGAGTAGCTTTTCAGGGGGACCTTCTGGGAGATGATGTAATCAGCTAACCTTGTTCCTTTAGGGTATGAAACAACACTTTTAGGGGCTTAGAAGCCCTCATTTTATGGACATATGAGATTGGGGTTGCAACGCCCAAATATGTCTATAGAAATTGCCCCCTAAATCATAAGGTCGTAAATCTTCTGATGCCAGGTGAAATGCTTTATCATGAGGTTTTTCAAACTAGAAGGTGACCTATAATAAGATACAATACAATACATTATCTTCATAATATTTTCATGATCTAGCTAAGGCGGGCATTCCCATGCTTAGCTCTATAAATTCATTTTCATGTACATAAGACAGACAACCGTCTGTGTGGCAGACTGATGATTCTGGTAGAGCCATCATCCCTCAGTTTGGATGATTTTCTATGCAACTATGATGTACATTTGATGTCTTTATTTTCTTGAATATATCGCAGCCCAGATGGATGAAACTAGATTCGGGGTCTTCAAACGTCAATATTTGCCCGAAGTACAAGTCGATCCATGTGAAAGGATGTTCTGATGTCGAACATGGAAAGACATCGCCTGACTACCAGCCAATGATGTAAGCTATTAATAGGCGTGAGAGGAATCACCGATAATGATAATGACCATCAAGGTATGGCAGTACAATTCACATGGTGTGAATACATGAGTCGATGTCAAACACCACGTAAAATGTTCTGGTCGAAGGCCATTGATGTAAACCTGTCGCCGGAAGTGAGAAACTTGCCATTGAGGCATGCAAGCTTCAAAGTACTGAAAGGGTTGCTCCTAAGTCAACTTCTTGGATAATGAGCTGATGTCGAAAAAAAGTGACCCGTCATAGGAGGGCCTTAATGAATTCGACATCTACGACACAAAATAGAGCAAATGATTTTGTGGAGGTGAAAATGATCTGATGATACAAGGTTCAGGGTGGCAGTCATGAAAGAATGAAGCATGAAGGTATTGCAGTGGATGAGATGTAAGTTGGGTTGGTAAATTCTCTGAGCGACTTCTCTTGAATGTATCGATGACACTAAAATGGATTGGTAGCGTTAACCCCAAAAATGGATGGTACGGAGGACCAATGGTGATATGAATGGTGAACAGAATAACCCAACCTGACTCAATCATGGTGATGGAGTGAAAGTGTCATGTTCAAGAGCGACCTACTACCAATAAAGTTTCTTCAAGTTTTCTTCCCAATCTTTCCCCAGTCATTGCTGATTAGTACCTCTTTATTTTTGTCAAGCTTGAGGAGGATAACATATGCTTGTTCTATAATTTATCCTTCAGGCAAACCCGTCGCTATGTTTTAACAAGCCTAGCGATAGTGAAACTCACTCTTTTCTGCTTGGACAAGTTTTTCGCTATTATTTTAACGAGTTTAACGACAAAGAAAAATTGGTCCTTTTCAATTTTAGAGAGTCTGAAAAGAGACGGAAAGGAAACTCCAGTAATCCTTTTTTTTAATATAATCCCTTAAGTCCAAAAAAGTATAAAATAATATGAAAGGGATGACTTTTTGATAGTTTTAATGAGCTAAACAAGACAAGCGCTCGATCTTTTTCTGTAATGATCCCTTAGGTCCAAAAAGATTAAAATCTAGAGGAGGGATGGCACTTCCAATCACTTTAATGAGCTGGAAAGGCCAATTGCTTGGCAATATTTTCATATTTTATGATTCAGATGAAAAGAGCTTAAAGGAAACTCGTTTTTTGAGGAACGAATGATGTTTTCAAATAGCAGTTGGTTCTAGGTAAGGTTTGGAACTTTTCAATCACGACAATGTAAATAAGATGGCTAATAGAATCACTCATCACAACTATTCCTCAAAAGGGGTAAACAATCAAATGGAGGTGTATGATCAGCTAAAGAGTGGAGGTGATGGTAAGAACATGACCAAGGCTCAAAAGCTAATGATTATGTGATCGTAATGGCTATTTATTGAAGGATGGGTTCATTTTTTAATGAGCTTAAACTCTAGGGGAACATATCCTCATTGCTAGGTTTATTTTTTAATGAGCTCGAACTTCACATAAACCTGCCTGTGCCAGTTGTATAATAAGGATGTCTCATCGATAGGCTCATTTTTTAGGGAGCTTGCCCCATTCGAAACTTTGCTCCGCAACCTTTTTTCATGCAAGCTAGGAACAACCAACCTACAAGTTTAAAGGTTTAAGAACCTACAAACTAAGAAAATAAATGGTCGCTTTTCACTTGCATGCACATAGGTATAAAGAAAAGTAGATTTTCTAGGTTACCATATGAAAGTTCTCACATTTGCAAGATTGCTCCATCCGCATTTGCAGCCAAAACACTTCCTTCGCTATGTCCATCAAAAAAGGAAAAGGTGAATGATGGGATACATCACTCACATAACTTTGATGAGGGAATCTTATTCCAATCTAATCCCATTTTCCTAAATGTACGAGTGTGTCAGACTAGTCATATATCCTCCGTGGAAACCTACCTTATACCTAAAGTTTTCCTACCGAAGCAGACCAGGGTGCATGCCCCCTAGGTTTAGTCACATTCACCGAATCACTCGCGCTCATCAGGTGGATTGACTGGAGATTGATGAGACATTCCTTGTGAAAAAAGACCAGTTAGGGATGGCACTTGACTAGTAGCTATGTTTGAACCACGGAATGAAAGCTAGTTTACGAGCTGGACCACTCTGCCTTCATGCGGAAAACACATCACTTGAAAGAGTGAGGAAACAATAGCTCCCATGCTATAAATGTAGTCATGCCCAAGGAGTAGATTGTAATCTAAAGGTCCTTGGACTACCATCATGTTCAGATAAATGGTTTTCCTTCTCAAAGTTATATGCAAACTTGGAAGGATCCCTAAGAGTCAACTAGTTCCTTTGTTGAAGCCCGATAGATTTCGAATCTCAGGCAGAAGCAATGGTGAACCAAGCAGTTTCCAAGTAGTTGAGTAAAGGATACTCATAGAAGCCCCTTCGTCTATGATAGTACCAACCATGATCATTCTGTAAGCTTGTACTATGATTCGGAATTGTACATTAGATGGTAGACGGGGTCTGCCTAGTAGATTCCAATCGAAGGAAATGACTAGATTGCTTGGAGGAGGGACCGAATAAACGAACGAGTAAATATTTGACGAATTTCCTTCCTGCGGCAAAGGAATGCGTAGATTGCCCCCATGTTCATCGGATTCTGTGTTGATGAAAATAATTTGAATGGTGTCGTTCTCATTCTCTTTGGTGACTGTATCATCTGAAGGTAGACCTTCTGAAGGGCCGACTGCCATCTCGACCTGTTGACTTTGGTCCTATGTGGACTCAGAGGGTTTATCCTCAATGATAGATGCTTCGACTAACCATGAAGGTATGTCAATCAGATTTTCAACTAGTGATGGACTTGGCAAGAGTTTCTTGTATCTAGGAGGAAGTCGTAGCGGTGAAGCAGGATGGTCACCCAAGACTCTTTTAGCTTCATCTAGGAAGGGACAATGGTGGATGGCATGATCACCTTCACACAGTCTACAAAGAATTTAGATCTTCCTTTTTGTCCATTGACTTCGTTTTCACTAGTTGACGGTGTACTTTCAACATGATCGTCAGAGGTTGAGGACACCGGATTGTGCAAGCGGGGAGACCAGTCCCTTAAAATCCATGGGATGCAAGGAAAATCTCGATGATATTGGTCTCCCTTGCAAATGACACATGGAGATTTAGGTTTGGATGGTGCAGTGTGTGGATTTTCGTCGGACGATGCATGGTTGCCCCTTTTGTCATTGGCTTCTTCTTCTTCTTCTCCTTCCCTTTCTTCTTCTTGTCAGTTACTTGGCTTTTAGTTTTACTAGCTTCACCAAGCGAAGAGGAAGAAGGAGAGGAAGAAACAAACGAAGTAGAAGGTTGGGGGGTAACTCTAGTATCATCCGGTTGCTAATTTGATTGCTCAAGAATCACAGTGTTTTGAATGATATAGGTTGAGAAAAGCCATAATGGCAGGCCAATTGTCAGTCCTAGAAGGGACAATGTGGCCATATGAGGTGCACCAACATCTCCCCAAGAGGAGAAGGGACTAGGATTTTTCTCAACCTAAGACCAACGAGGGAACAATGATATTATTTCGATTAAAATAAATTTTATGACGCTTTGACACAACTTGATTTTTCAATTTTTAAGAGTCGAGAAAAAGCTAAAGATGACTCTAGTCACCTTTGATTTTTAATGAGCCTGAAGTGACAAGTGCTCAGATGGACCTTTTCTTTTAAGGAGTCTGAAAAGTAATGAAAGTGACTACTCTAGAAATCTAGTCAGAGGGATTACTAAACCAGTCACAAAACTACAGTATACTTTTTAAGGTATGGCAGTTAATCTTCCCGAATGTTGTGCTTAATGCATTGAGATTGATAGGGCAGCAGACGCAGCTTCCTAAGGATAAAGGATATAGCCTATTATGGTCTCCCAATATATACTCGACGATACGTGTGAGCACAAGTCCGTACTAGCACTTATCATATCAAAGAGGAGGAATCACCCAACCTATGATGAAAACGATAGTTACCATGCTTTACGACGCCAGAATGCGTCTGTAGCCTAGACTTCTAGATGTTGTGCATTAGGTTCCAAAGTGTTTTTATGTTCATTGAAATTTATTTTATAGTTGATCTTTCTTAAGAAGTTTGCCTTTAAGGTTCACCACGTGATGTAGATATATAATTCCTAAATATGCAATCTAAGATGATAAACAGTCATTTACTTTCTTTTGCAATGAAAATCCTAGCTACTAAGGAAAGAGAAGTAAAATCCTTTCAACATAGAATAGACAGCACACACTAAGATGCACTGTCCTAAATCAATTTCCGCATGCAGTCTAAATGAAAATGCACATGCATGTATTTGTTTTTCAGTTTCCTTAATGTGAGAATGACAAAAAGAAAACTAAGTACAGATCTAAACTATCTTTTCTCAAAGCGACACTTTAGCAATTTCTTGTTCAAAAATGAAAGGAAGACTAAGATGACACTTTCAATTTCGACTTGAAAACTGCTTTCAACACTTCAGAGAATTGATGATTCAAATCAAATACAATATAAAAAGTGTAATCGACTATCTAAAAGAGGAAGACTTTACGACACTCTTTTCTTTGACTAAAAACGACACTTGTGACACTTTCAAATCAAAAGACGACAATTTGATTAAGCTACTATTTGCAAAGGAGAACTGTAAATGATGAAAAATACATAAAAACATTCACAATTCTTTATCAATTGAGGCTAAATAATGCAAAGAAAGAGAGTTTCAACAGTGATACACTGATCACAGACAGCAAAACTACTGAATAAAGCTGAAGACAATGAAGAGAAAACCAAAATCTAGAAGCGAAAACAGTCTCACCTAATCATCGCACCTGTGGGATGCATCTCACCTGCAGCACACGAGAGGTGCGATGCTTCAGACTACCAATGAGAGACAGTGTAATGGTCCAGGGACAAGACTGAGCTTAGTTTTTTCTCACAGTTTGCAGCTTAGTTTAGGGATTTAGGCTGAGCTAATGATAGGCAGTAAACAAAAAGTATAGGGGCTGATCTAATGAGGTTATTTGAGCTACCACCAGGGCACTTAGGATGTTTGCAAGTTAGATGTTCAGTTCATAAACTAACCTGGAGATTGACTGAAGTAGTGTTGATCTAATTTGCAGTTGCATAGCAAAAACAGATCTAAGGCTAGCTGGCTTAACTTCAGGCTCCGTATGTAGTTTATAAAGCAAACAACAGTGACTAACAATCAAACTATTCGCTCCCGAGGGGAGTCGCCATTTTGTTACTGGGAAAACTAGTGCCCATTCAGAGCTGCTAGTCCCACTAAGACGGGTAGCTATCTTAGAAACAAACAAACTAAAGTTAATTGTGTTTTCCTTTACGAGAGATAGATGAGAGAGAAGCAGAGAGTACCAACCTCAATCTTTCGTTTGGCTCCTTGCTTGTTTCCTCCCCACTTTGACAGAGCTTCACCACTCTTTC
Source organism: Pinus taeda (assembly GCA_000404065.3). NCBI lineage: Eukaryota > Viridiplantae > Streptophyta > Pinopsida > Pinales > Pinaceae > Pinus > Pinus taeda. The sequence continues at coordinate 79,977 of APFE030198581.1, read as the reverse complement.
CTCACTTGTCCTGCTTCAAAGAACACCTATAGAGTCAAAGCATCATAATACCATCAAAGCATTGAGATCTATAAGCATAAAAAATATAGGATTAGATGTATATTAACCATACAAATGCATACGCCAATACAAGATTCAGAAATATACAAGAATATGGAGGAAAACTCAAATAGCTTTATTGATAAAAGTAGTAGAAGAGATGATTACAACCTAGTGGTCTGACCCAACGCCATCCTTCCAGCATGAAAGCCCTCTTCACCTCATGAAAAACTACATCAACGAACAATACAATGTTGCACAAAGAAACCAACAGCACTTCCTTACAAAATACAAAATTCCAGCCCCTTTGGACCTCTAGGATGAGGGATCCATATATACATATTTTTAGGTGGGTGAGTCAGCTTCTGGGATTTTGATTAGTGTCATTTCTCTGATAGTTATTGGTTCCACTTGGAGATTTCATGATCTCTTACTCATCCCTGGGCGAATTCAGAGAGGCTAGTGTCAAATGAGCAGTTTCTAGAAGATTCTTTGGGTTTCCACCTAGCAAACTGCCTCTGTCATTTGTCTGCTCTCGCTCATCGCACCCTATAGAAGGGCTTTTCAGTATGCATCACACCCTCTATGTGTAACAGGTGAGATGCATCACACCCTCAGCGTGGAGCAGTCTGTATGGTCCAATTTTGACTAGTTCTGAGCAGTTTTTCAAGGAGAACTTTTGGGAAATGATGTAATCAGCTGATCTTGTTCCTTTAGGGTATGAAACAAAACTTTTAGCGGCTTAGAAGCCCTCGGTTTATGGACATATGTGATTGGGGTTGCAGTGCCCAAATATGTCTATAACACTAGCGCAGGCTTGAGTGGGCTTAGGTGCTCTGCAACATAGCCTTGAATGGGGCTACCTACTTTGCATAGCACTTACCCCTAACCAAGGGTGCGCTAGTGACCCAAGGAAGCACTTCAGTAGGGTTTGAAGTTAGTAAACTCTCATGGATGAAAGCACTCAATGAGGTGGCATGTCTAGGGCATGTAGCAACTGAATTAGGGTTTGATAGACCCTATTTACACTGATTTTATTGTTGGGAGTGATGTGCCCAAGTAGACCTATTACAGTATGAAAACTATTTGTGAACTCAAGCACATCTTGGTCCCTTCTCTATTGTAGTGTGGTCCACTTTATGTACTTATCTTCATAGATCCTGACAAGGTAATACTGCTCCTTGATCGCATATCGAAAAGAGTTCCAAGTGGGTGCGCTAAAAATAATGAGGGTTCCAGCTCGTCCTTCAACTCACAATAGGATTCCCACCAATCCTTGAAGGGGGGGGGGACTTTGAGGAGTGCAGAAGTAATATTTTCCCTATTGTAAAAATCGTGAACCGAAACATACCCTTCCAACATATTTAACCATTTATCTATAGCATGTGCATCTATCTGACCTTTAAATATGGAAATTTCAAAGTTGACTTTTACCTTGAAGGGAATGGTACCTCCAGAGTGGATGTTGGATGAAGATGCGTCACCTGTGGGCGTCCGTCAAATGATCTAGGAAAAGTTTTCCATTATCGTGTTCTTTTGTCGCTCAAGGGTTTCTCCGAGCAATATTTTTAAGGGATCTCATACTCCATCATATTTCTTTTCCTTCACCATGGGAGGTATTTGGGGTTTGCGAGGTTTTTCTTGCAAAGGTTCAACCACTTCAAGCCCTAACTCCTTATACCCTGACCTCGTTGGGGACATGCAAAGAAAAACAGAGAAAGAGAAGAGCGCTTTGATGCCACTGATCCGGAATTACGCATGAATGCAACAGAATACAAATATAAACATAAACACAGAGATGCAGTAGAAATAAAACTTCATTTCATTAATATCAAATAATTGAAATATTCTTACATGCATAATGGAAATAAACTAGCTCGGGTAATGGTCTCTTATCTCTAAGAATATATGTGGCAGCTACATGCTTCTTAACTATGTTATAATGCAGCTCAAAAGCATATTTATTATTGAGAAATAATGGAAAAACATAAACATCCAAAAACCTAACCCTAAGAGATAAAGTGCCAAAACTATGGGCCCCGTAGGGGTAAATTGGTACATCAACTTCCAGTGGTCGTAACTTTCGAATACAATCTTCGTTTGACGCGCATGATACCTCGTTAGAAATATCTATCTGAGGAATATAAATTTTTGACTACAAACATTAGGCAAAGACTTATGTTTTCTTAATTTCCACGAAAAAATGAAATAAAATAAAATAAAAATAAAAAATAAAAAATAAAAATAAAAATAAAAATCGTTTAGGGCCTGAAAACGGCTCTAGAAGTTCAAGACCCGAAAAACTGCCAAAAATAGTAAATTGTGCTACAATTACATAAACTGAAAGAAATAATGGTACAATAGTGGGGGTCCAATTGGAATAGGCGGGTGGCAAAAAATATCCACCTGGATCACTCATACACACTTCTTCAACCTTGTCTGACCTATCCTCACATTCATATCACCTTCTAAGCCCACAGAGTGCTCTTAGATGTGATCTTATAGAAAAATGAGTCAATCTTGTAGCACATTATACCAATCATGTAGCACTATGAAGAAACACTCCAAAATCGACCATAATTTCCCTTTGTGCTTGCTTTTTGCATCTTAGCCCTACACAATGACTCCTAGGCTTTGAAACCAATATTGAGGAAGATCAAAGACCATCTAGGACTTTCTTTTCCATCACTGAAATTCATTTATGTAGTTATGGTCAGTAAACAAGTTCATGAATTGAATGGCACAGTGATGGTTTACATGGTTATTTCTTGAAGCATATAATGAACTTTATCACTAGAGTATGATATATTTTTAATGCAGTCATTTAGAATTGATTTCATGCTCTTTACTTTATCCATCTAGACTAGTTTTGCTTTCTTTGTCTTTTGTTTCTTGCAATAGGTTAGGGTTTCCATTTCAAGCATTTCATTTCCTACAATTAGGTTAGAATCTATTTTTATGCAACATTATATTTCTTGCAATTATATTACAATCTACTTTTATGCAATATATCTAATCCTGCAAGTAGATTATAATTTCCTTTTATGCATCGTTCTTTCCTTCCTTCTTGCAGAATCTAGATTTAGTTTGTAGAATGGTCTTTGTACACATTGGTTTGATTCATTGCCTTAGAGTAGCTTGAGTAGAACTTTGCTTACTATGCATACATTATTGTGACCTCTTTAGTTTGTATGAATCTTGGATTGATAAAGTAAAGTTGGTAGCCCTAGGAGTTGCAACATTCTTGTTGCAATATAAATCTCATCACTTTTTGGCATTGTTGTCAGGGAGGTGTCAAAGTAGGTGTTGATTCCACTTTGATTTGCTTTCTTTTTCCATTTTATTTCCTGAAAATAAAAATAAAAAAACTTGCTGTGTATCAGTTTTTGTTTATCTAAAAGTATCCAAGAAAAAAAATGATCCAGGTGGATATTGGTGATCACCTTCTTATTCCACTTGGACCCCCACCATTGTTTCTTTTAGTTTCCTTAATTGTAGCACAATTTACTATTTTTGGTAGTTTTTTCGAGTCATAAGCTTTTGTAGTTTTTTTGAGGCCCTAAACGACATTTTTTTGGAAAATGGGCAAATCTAAAGATGGTGGGAGGGGTCTATAATTGAAAGTTGTAGTCCTCATATAGATAATTCTAGTGATGTATCGTACATGTCAAACAAATATCATTTTCCAAAGTTATGAAACTGGGAAGTTGATGTACTAACTAACCCCAATAGGGCCCACAAACTTTTGCTGCTTCATCTCCTAGTGTTAGGTTTTTGGATGTTTAGAGTTTTCCATCATTTTTCAATAATAAAAATGCCTCCAAGCCTCATTGTAACATAGTTTAGAAGGCATGTAGCCACCACATCTCTTCTTAGAGATAGCTACCATCGCCTGAGCTAGTTTGTTTGCATTCTGCATGTAAACAATTTTTCAATACTTATTATTAATGAATTGAAGTTTAGTTTTCATTGTAGCTTTGTGTTTCTGTTTAAATATGTGCTTCATTTTGTTCTTGCATATATATATATATTATATATATATATATATATATATATATATTTATATATATATATATAATAATATATATATCATATATATATATATTATATATATATATATATATATATATATATTATATATATATATATATGATGTGGTTGTGTGTGTGTGTGTCGCACACACACACACACACACACATATATATATATATATCATTCCTCGTAGGATTAGGGGTAACCTAGGGAAATTTCTGCTAAAATCCTCCACTCCTTCAAGTAGTTGGCCATCACTATTCTTTGGTGATTGTGGACCTCCTACTTTGACCATAGAGGAATTGGTTAATCCTTTAGGTGAGAAAAAAGAGATCTTTAAATAACCCATATGGGAGGAAGAACCTACATCAGCTACCCAAAATATGGTTGAAAACAGGTAGCCTAAGCCCTTTCCTATTAGAGAAACCAATGGGGAAGACAAAATGAAAAACATAAGCCACACTACTCTCCCACACTTCCATGGCCTAACTTCTAAGGACCTTGATACATTCATGTTTTAGTTTTTTGTGGTTTGTAGAATCTATGATTACATTTAAGATGAGAAAAAGATGAAGTTGTTTCCTTCCACCCTCAAGGATGCAAGCTTGCACTAGTTCATGAGCTTGGAAGGAGGAAACGCTGCCACTTGGGCTCAAATGAAACATGCTTTCAATCAGAAATATAGGGATTATTGTAAATCAAGGGACACAAAAGAGGATATATTCAAGATGACCTTAGGACCGGATGAATCCTTAGAGGATTATGAAGAAAGGTTTCAACTCAACTATAGAAGAGCTAACTAGACTCTTGACCTAGAATCACTCAAGAGTGTACTCCTCTATGGGATTAGAGAGGATTTGATGGAGACCCTTAATATGTTGTCTGGTGGAGACCATTTACCAACTGACTTATGATGACATCAAGAAACTATTTAAGAATCATTCTAGGGCTGCAAGGATGAGGGGTAGGTCTAGTCAAGGCCTTGTAAATTCTTCTCCCTCTACCTCAACTATCAAACATTAAATAGGAAGAAAGATGGAATATTTCAAGAGTGAAATGTTGCATACCTCTTCCTCACAAATGGATACCATACATATTAAAAATAAGAAAGAGGAGGCAAAAAGGACACTAGCTATCTTTTGCTCTAGATGCACCAAGAGGCACACCAAAATTGAGTGCCCACTGAATGTCATAGAAGTATGCTCTATTTGTAAGGACAACCATGCAACTGAAAACTTACCCTCTCTTCCAAGTCTGAAGGTCATATATCAAGGGGAAAAGGGTGGCTTGGAGCAACTTTTTTTTGTCAATCACAGAAGGCCATAAGGCCCTTGGACATACCAATAAGGCATGCAAAGTGTTCACTACTCTCATTTCAATCCAAATCAGAGTGCATGTTTTCAACCTTGGTATCCTCCAGCGAGCTCACCTTGGTCCATGCCTACCCCTTGTACTTATCCTCCTCAGTATCCTCTTTAGCCTATCAATCCACCCTTCTATCCATAATAGTCTACCTTAACCTTCTTAATGGGGAAATCCTTCACAAGGATGGAGGCATTAAGAAGCCCAACCACCTACCTTAATGCCTCCTCCTCCTCCTCAACCACAAATACCCCAAATAACCCACCCAAGAAACCTAAAATTCCTTCCCAACCCAATCTGAACCTGAACAACAAGCAGGCAAAATAGGTATATAGTGGGGAAACATCATATCCTACCTATGTTGTGGAGATCTAGGAAATCAACCTCAAGTCTAGGAAGGTACATCCAAATGCTCACCCACCTTCTCCATCTAAAGATCTTGAAGAAGAAAAGGAAGACAATACCCCTCAAGCCAATATACCTGCCTATCTTGAAAGGTTGATCTAACCTAAGAAGCACACCCCAGAAGAGGTTGAACATCTAGGAGAAGTGAAGAACCTATGTTAAAATACCCCTCCTCTGGGCCATCAAATATGTTCCCATCTATAACAAGCTTATCAAGGAAATTGTTTCAATAGGCCTGGAAGAAGAAAAAGAGATGCCCCCACTCTCAATGTTGTTGGGAAGATGGATGACTTAATGCTTGGGAAGGTCATCTCCCCAAAGTATTTGGATCCTAGTAGCCCAGTAATGGATGTACACATTAACATTATTGTAGTACCCAACACAATGATTGACCTGGGGCCACGATCAATGCCATGAACAGGGAAACTATGTTGACGCTCAAGATTTAAGGAGCCTTAAGGAAGACAACCATAGTGATGCATCTTGTAGGCAGAGCCATAGGTATCCCTTGAGGGTGTTATTGATTATGTTATGATCTCCTTTGATTCCTGGGAGTACCCCATAGATTTCTTTGTACTCCAACAGAAAACCAATTTTAATGTGTATCCTCTCATTTTAGGGATACCTTAGTTAGCTACTACTGATGTTTACATCAGTTCCAGGGCTGGAAACATGATAATTAAAAATGGGAAGCTTACCAAGTAGCTTGTATTATACCCCCCTACCCAATCCCTTGTTGAGTATGATTTACCTATGTGGGTAGAGGAAGAAGAAGAGGAAGATTGTTATCAGTCGTCCCCCTACCTAACATGTACATTAATCACCACTGTAGGAAGCAGCAAATTAGATGAGGATGAACTTATTGATAACCTTCTACAAAACCAACCTCCTATTGCGATACCAATTGATGAGCTAGTAGAAGAATCTTTAGGGAAACCTAAGAACAACCCATGGGTGAAACTATTCATTGTTGGTTCTGATCAAGATCATGCTAAGATTTTGGAATTCGGTCCATCTCAAACCCTGAAAATAAATCCTCCCCTCTCAGCAGAGTAAGAAGAGAAACTACTCACTATGTTAAAGAAACATCTTGATGCTTTTTCTTGGGACTATAAAAATATGAAAGGGATGCATCCCTTACTTTGTACACATCACATATACATTAAAGAGGGGTGTAAACCTATGTGCCAATCCTAGAGGAGAATGAACCCTACCCTTAAAGACATTGTGAGAGAATAATTGCAAAATTTATTCAACACAAGATTCATTTATCCTATTTCAGATAGTGAGTGGGTGTCTCCTCTTGTTATAGTACCAAAGAAGAACTGGAAGTGGAGAATTTTTGTTGAGTATAGGGAACTTAACAAGGCTAAAAAGAAAGATCATTTTCCCTTGCCTTCCATTGATTAAGTTTTGGATGGTCTTGCAGGGAAGAAGTTATTTTCATTCTTGGATGGTTTTAGTGGGTATAATCAAATCCATATCATCCCCGAGGATCAAGATAAGGCCACCTTCACATGTCCATGGGATACCTTTTCCTATAGGGTCCTTCCCTTTGGCTTGTTCAATGCCCCTGCAACCTTCCAAAGGGAAGCGTTGAGTATTTTTGTTCAAATTTGTCATGATACGGTTGAAATTTATATGGATGGATTCACTCCTTATGGGAATTATTTCTAGGAAGTTCTCTCCAATCTGTGTAAATTTTCAAAGAAGTGCATTGAAATGAATCTCTCATTAAGTCCAGAAAAGTATGAATTTTTTATGAATGCAAGGATTTTCCTAGGTCACTTCCTCTCCAATGAAGATATCCATGTTGAACCTAACAAGATTTCCATTATCAAAAGAGTCTGTGTCCCTTAAAAAAAGGGATGTTAGGAGTTTCCTTGGACTAGCTGGATAGAATCAAAGATTTATTAAAGATTTTAGTAAGATGGCCTCACCTTTGTTTGGGTTTTTAACGAAGGATTCGTATTTTTGTTGGATAGATCAATGTTAAGAGGCATTTGAAGAGATGAAGGATAAATTGGCCACTGCACCAATTCTTAGGGGTCCCAGTTGGGCCTTGCCTTTCCACATCCACACAAATTCATTCGACAAGGTTGTAGGAGTAGCCTTGAGACAAGTGGAAGGTAAGTTGCCCTATGCCATATATTTTATTAGTAAGAATCTATTCAAAGCTGAACTCAACTACACTGTTACTGAAAAAAGAGATTTTATATGTTTTGCACTCCTTGAATAAGTTTAGGCACTGTATCACAAGGTACCAAGTCTTTGTATGTACTGATCATTATAGAAATTAGGTTGTATATTTGCAACTGATCATGAAGTTTTAATCAAAATCACAAGACACAAATCTACATTATTGTTATGCAAACATTAATTCAAAATTTAGAACAAAAATATCAGACATGCAATAAGAAATAACACACATGCAACAAGTATTTTTATCTGGGGAAAGCAATCTGTTAAAAACCTTAATGTCTACTTTCATTAATCAAATGAATAGAGATGTATTGCAATTTCTTTGCTCAACTGAGCTCACCTTGCAAGTGCACAACCTATCTCTCTGCTCACTGAAGGCCTCTGACCCAAACTTAGTCAAATGTTACCTCTTCTTGATCTCCTATTTCCATGGGCTAGAGACACGGGTTGTAGTCGCATTAGTGCTATGGATTCTGAGCAGCCAGGTGTTCCACCACATCACTAGTGGGCAGATGATACTTGTTGAGAGTGTATTCATGGGGACCTACTATGGGTGGGCCCAAATGATTCTATCGTTGATGAAACGACAACTGAGTCTATGCAGGTGATAGTTGAACCAAGATTGTGCATTTAGTATAGTACTATGTGCTTTCTTCTTTAAGAAGATACCTATCATCTGCCCTCATGTACAGATCTGGGATGGGGGCCCACAGGAGCCCAAGATGCATCGCTAAGGGAAGTTATTGTGGATAGAGGGAGGAGGGGGTGTCAGGCGTGTGTTTTGACTCAAATTTTTCGCACACTGGGATCATATGCCCCTTTACATAGATGAGTATCCCTATAGTGGTATGAACTACCAAGGTGATCCTGACCTACCACCTCCCCCCAGACGAGCATGGGGACCAGACATAAGTGTTAGGTTGATATTTTTAGGGTTCATTTCATATTTTTATCACATGTATATGGTACTGAGTGTAAAATATGTGGTATGCAGATATAGCACCAGTGAAGCCGGCAAGATCTGCAGGTCGAGCTGCAGCATCTGCGGTTGTAGATCAGAGAACATCATCGTCACGCCAGGGTCCAGACGACAATGCTCTACTCATTGACATACATTGTAGATGTGATGTGCTCCCAACCTGAGTTTCTGAGCGCGGGTGGCATGAGTTAGACAATCAGTACACAAATGAGTGTACAGGCCTTCCCTCATAAAGGCGAGGGATCATGCAATGCATGGCGATGTCTAGTCAGGCGTTACATGATCTACAGGAAAGTGTAGTAGAGCCCTTGGCGTAGGATCTACCAGACAATGACTAGGGATGGGGACATGTGGGTCCCCTTTGTTTTGATTTTTGTAACATGTTATGGGCATGTCGAATGTATTTAGAGTTATGGGCTCCAAACACTTATATGTTTTATGTGATACATAACGTGATTATGCATCTTTTATATGACGATGATGGTTCGCCGTGTGTTGTGTTTATGGTTGTGTTTTGAGGTATAGATGTGATAAATGCCAATCTAGAATGTTATTTTCAATGGTATCTACGAAGCTATTTTGGGCTTTAGGAACATGACTAAAAGTAATGGTTTCAAATTCACGTACCAACAACTTAACTCGTAGATATTTTCTAAATAGGACTTGGTTATGCACATGATGCACACCATTCAATTGCATAACAAGTAGAAATGAATCTAAATGAACATGAAGATGAAGGATCTGTTGAGAAAGGGCATCAATTAACAAACCTATCACTGCATCATATTCGGCCTGGATATTGGTGGCAGATCCAATGCACATGCTGTTAGAATGGGCTAATGTATGCAAGGGGTGAAAATGGCCCATGTTGCCAAGGCTTGATTCCTAGAGAGGTGAATTGCGCCATCAACATAACCGATATACAGTGTGAATGATGGATCCATCTGAAAGGTGCAAAAGACAACAAATGAGATGATGCAACCTACTTAAATGCATAATACAAATAAATACATGCAAATCAATGGGATATGCTATGGGTAAAAATTCTTAAGGTAGAGTGCATTGCGAGGATTAGGAAGAAGTCGGCCTTCGAAATCCTCCAAAAGACATGCCCCCTTGCCTAAGTCATTATGAATGATGTAAGGTCCTAGCCATAACGATTTGAACTTCCCATGTCCCAGGGTAACATCAGCCTAGTCATACACTAGAACAAGATAACCTTTGTGGAAGGCATGAGGGTGGAATTTTTGGTCATATTTGGCTTTGCTACGCTTTTTGGCCACTTCAATGGTTTGAAAACCAACAAGACGATCTTCAGAGGCGCTCTGAAGCATGATAAGTCTTTGTTCTAATGATTGGGTTTTAGGGAGAAGTTCGACTGCTAGGTGAAGCAAAGGGATCTCACACTCGATCAGTAAGACTACCTCTTTGCCAAAAACAAGATGGAAAGGAGTAAACCTGGTGGCAGTTTTAACAAAATTTCTATAGGCCCACAAAGCTAGGAAGAGCATAAGATGCCAGTTGGTCTTGTGCTTATTCACTGTCCGCTAAAGAATCATTTTGAGAGTCTTATTAACTACTTCAACTTGTCCATTACCTTTAGGGTAATAAGACGATGAATATTAGTGTTGGAAGCCCAACAACAAGGATAGCTCATGCCATACCTCATCTTCAAAATGTCGGCCATGGTCAGAGACCAATTGCTTCGAAACCCCGAATCGAGCAATAACATGGTTAAAATATAAAAGGGCCATGGTAGTCGTCGTGTTGTTGAACGTTATGGCCTCAGCCCATTTGGTAAAATAATCAAACGCCACTATAATATACTTATGGTTATTAATAGACGGTGGTTGACTCTCCATGAAATCAATGGCCCATTTATAGAAAGGACCGGCTGCGATGACAGGATGGAGGGGAGGCAGTGGGTCTCTTGCCTTTGGGGCAAAACGCTGGTAGTTGTGGTAGAGTTTGACTACCTCAATGCAATCATTGAAGAGGGAAGGCCAAAAGTATCCAGCGTGCATGATTTTATGGGCAATGGCCATACCATAGAGGTGACCACCACAAGCACCACTATGACATGCATTGAGCGCTTACTTTGCTTCAGGATGGGTGAGACAACAAAGAAGGATAGTATCACCACCGCGACAATAAAGATCGTCACCGATGAGAAGGTAGAGAGGGGCCTGGTATCGAATTCACCATCGATCATCATGAGTGAGATGGGGGGCAAACTTTCACGTTCGCAAATATGGCAGGAAGTATGCACGATGGTGCATATCATCCCAAGGATAATCAGGGGTAGTCATGGCTTCCATGATGTCCTCATCAAAATGGAAGATGGGTGGACGGGAGGAATATTGACTACATGATGCAGTGACATTACCTGGTGCATCATCCTAAGAAATAAAGTTCACATACGCATCATCTGAAATGGTAGACGAAGAGCTAGTAGATGGAAGATCTACCGATGTTGAGACCTAGGTTTCCGATGAGGGAGGTTTGACAGAAGCATACGTGGGAACCTCGAAGAGGTTTTCCTGTGAGGATCTCAAGGATGACAAATGGTAAAGGATATGGACCATGGAGTCCATTATCTTGAAATTGGGGGTAGGGATCACGATGGTGGACCAGAGACCCCCTATTCTAGTGTACTAGTGATACTAGAATCCACAAGTAGAGGAGTAGATGATCCATTACGAGTGGCCTCGAATTCACGAAGCACATGGAGGTAGACACTAAATTCATCTAGATGAGGCAAACAATGGGGATAGTGATCATAATGATTGCACAAAGCACAAGGGTAATTCGTGCACAATGATTTAAGTCTCTTGGCTAAATCAAGTAAGGTAACTTAGACTGCAGGTACGTTAGACTCACGAAACATATCGTTGACTAATGGTTTGAGATGAGGAAGCTCGGGACAGTTATTGGGGGCATGCCCAACAACCTCACACAAAGTGCATGGAGGTGTAAACTTTGGATTCTTAAGATATGAAGATGCTTGGGGAGCCTTGTCCTTAGGTTCCTTCTTCTTGGATTTCCCCCCCCTATCCGGATGCTTTCACGACAGGAGTGTGTTCCTGTTGATATTGCGGTGGAACTAGAGTAGTGGCAGGGGTTGTAGGAACTGGTTGGACCAGGGTCAAAGCATGATATGGTCTAAGCTGACCAGGTGAAGTGCTTGCTGGGGGATCAATGTATCAGACTGGGATCCCCAAAGTCATATTAGGGAGAATCAACGAAGCCATGACAGTGAAAGAAATTATTCTAGGGGGAGGAAACAAGAAATGTATCTATCCTGTAGGGTAATGTCCTAGCGGAACAACTCGTGGATGCTTAAGACCTGGAGGAATAGTTCCTAGTGGGAACAAAGGAGAGGCACCCACAAAAGGAGGAGGTCCGGGAGAGGTGGATACGGATGGCTCAACTGAGATGGTAACAATAGGGTGCTTAGGAGCTAGCTGTTGACCAAAGGTATCAAACTTCTTTAGAGAAACCTGTGACACTTGTAACATGCAGAAACTCGATGATATGGGCTCAGAGATGGGAGGGGGAGGACCGAGGAAAGCACCCAAAAAGGTGAAATATTTATAGACTCCGGGTGAAACACCAGTGAGAGAGGTGGAAAACTGCTTGCTCGACATCGATGAGATAATGGACTCAGGGGAGGTTAAGGATGACGGCTCGTATGTCAACTAATCGATAGTGACAATCTTCCCTTCATGGGGGAAGCACATCTTGCGGAAAACCACAGATGCGACAGCTAACATGGCATTGTGTAACTATGACCGAAGAGAATGTTGTAATCTAAAGGGGCATCAATAACCTCAATGTCTACATTGATAGTCTTCCTTGCAAGAGTCACTAGACAGTTGTGATATATGCCAAGAGGCCGGGAGGGGTGACCATCCCAAGCATGCAAAGTGATGGTGGATGGGGCCAGTTCAGGTGACTTGAGTTGCTTCCAAATAGCAGTGGACATCACGTAGGTGGATGTGCCTTCGTCAATAATTCATCGAGAGATGATGGAATTACGGAATTGGATTGGTATCTGGAAAGCAACGGATGGAGGTAAGGGAAGATGTTCTAACTTCTAATGCATCAATAGGAAAAACAATCAAACAATTGTCTGAAGGATATACTTCGCCCTAATCAGTTAGTAGAGCTTTCTTTTGAGATGGCCACGACTAGAGAACCTCCAACATCGACATGGCAACAGGTGATTGCCCCAATTTGTCTATTATACTGTATGTATGGGCAGCTTGATTATAAGTCATGATATGACGTAATGGCCCCTTAGGGATCTTGGAAACTGACTCAACTTTAGGTTGAGGGATATGTAACAGAGCATTTGGTGTCATAAGAAGCTCAATAGATTCTTTGGTTTTGGCCTCAGTTGTGGATGAAGTCGATGGCTTGTCATATTGACATGACCGAGTTTGCAAGTTGACATCAGAGGTATTGACCTCGTCAGAATTCATCATGTGGATCTGGTAGTCACTAGGACCAAAAGGTTGGAGAGGGTGGGTTGCTTGACTTTGCTGAGGTTGAGAAGCAACGAATCCTTGCTAACAGAAAGGATTCATAAGCACAGCCAGTTGAGATGGTGCAATATTTTGATGTAGTTGTTGCATGGGCGGTTGACCTCTAGAAGTTGCTTGGGCTTCCCACATTTGGCGCATCTGAGGTAAGAGGGGACACTCATGAGTATAATGGCCATGTACACCACAACATGCACAAGGATTTTTCGTATGAATAATATTGTTCTACTTGGGCTAGTTACCATGTTGTTGGTTGTTGGTGTTAGGATGGTTCCCCTGGGGTTGATTAGGTTGATTACCTTGGTTACCCTAATTACCCTTATTACCCTTCCCCTTATTATTTTTCTTAAAATTTTGGTGATTGGTCCCACTTTGTTGTGCATACACTTGACCCTGACGGGGTGGTGGCTACTGGGCTGAGGATGCATGGGAGGCTGCGAGGCTAATGCTTGAGGGGTTGGAGTGCTTGGCAGTGCATAGGTGTAATTTTGTGAAGGGGCAATGATCTGGTAGACGGGTTGAGCACTAGCTAGCCCTGACATCTGCTGATGTGGTTGGGTGAATGCATAAGATGTGCTATGTCCAGAATACATGTTGTTGGCAGGAGGGGGAATAAGCATTAGAGGAACTTGTGCCCCCCTACGGATGGCCATAACCCTGTTGAGTATATGGTGAGGGATGTGAAATAGCTCCAACGATACCGTCAGCGGTGTGAAATGCCCCCAGTGCCTTAGCACCACCAGGACTAGGGAGGTCTAGTATAATAGTATAGACATAACCAAATTGAGCATAAATCAAGTCATATCGCAGAGTGGTCTAGAGAGATTCTTCCTCTGTATGAGGAAAGTGAGATGCGACATCTTTGGCAATGGGTGCTAAAAGAGTCATAAGAAACCAATCGAGGTAGACATGGTCTTCGAAGGAAGGAGCACCCCACATGCTCCTCCTTCTATTTCATTCCTTAACGTGGTTGGAAAGACGGGTGGAAGAGGACTGACGAAATGTGGTTAAGAGCTCTGTAACGGTGTCGTATCGGAGAGGTAACTAAAAATATGAGAGGAACACTTTAGCAAGTGTCGCAAAAGTGGAATGAGAAGCGGAGGGCTGGTTAATGTACCTCTTCGCAGCATCTCCAATGAGCATGCATTGGAACAACCGAAGACGAATGGAGTCATCGGTGATGGAATTAAACGAGCACCACATATGGAAGGAGAAAACATGATTGGTGGGTTCCTCTCAAAAATTACCCTCAAACTTGGGAATATGTGAGGGAAACTTAGTTGGCATAGCTAGCCAACCAACATCTTGGTGTATAGGGTCGTTAATCAACTAGTAAAATCTAGGAGACTTAATCCAGCCATGAAAGGTAGCAAAGGTGATTTCGGAATGGTTCCTTTAATGGTTCTACTAGATATGAGTACTAGGATAGAACCGGAGCCACCACCAGGTTGGTTTCTAGCACATGCAGTGGGTCCTGACATGGTGACGGTATGCAATGAAGGAGGCTCAGAATCATATGAGGAGTCAAATGAACTGGAAGAAGATTTAGTATGGGGACTCGGGCGATGACTAACTCGAATCCTACGGGGAGGAGTAATACGTCCAAGTGGAAACTGAGGATGAAGACCTAAAAGTCTCCACGACAAATGCCTTGGTGGTGCAATGGTTACAAGACATAAGTGACACAGGAATGGTGAAGGGAGATAAAAAAATGTCTTTTTCTTTGTTTGGGGAGATAAATTAATTAAGTTAAGTATTATCTTGGAGGTATAAAACAAGCGCCCTTCTGTTTATTAATTAAGCCCAAATAGTGTTTGAAAAAAATATTGCTGAAATTAACTTAAATTAAAAACATAAAATCAACTATGTAAAACCCCACCCAAATTGGGTTTGCAAACACTATGCTAGTTGGTGGAGAAATAAAATGAAAACACACAAAAAAGGCCAAGAGATCTAAGCTTCAGTGTCACTAGGATCAAATGACACTATGCTGCTGGAAGGTGGTGTAGCAACATCAAAAAACCAATGAGGAAAATTGTTGCAAAAGATAGGGAGATGGGTGTGAAACCTAAGGAAAATAGTGGAAGCCTAAGGAAAATGACCAAACAAGGTTCAAGAGGGAACTTTGGATGGAAACAACCTATCTTTAAAGATCTGAAAAAGGAAGGTACAGATATATAAAATATGGTTGAAAGTTCTGCAAAAACTTAGACTTCTTACTCACCTAAACTCCTCCAATAAAGGTGGAAGCGTACTAGAAGCCCTAAGGGGCTAAATTCCACTTTGATGAGAGAAGTAGAGTATATCAAGGCCTAAGCAGGCTAAGGCAGTGGTCAACCAACCCATCAGACTGCTCTCGGCAAAACCCAAAAAAAGATCAAAAAAATTCTCGGAAACCCTAAAATCGCATGTACTCACCCGATTCAAGGGATATCACACTTTTTGGGCCAGAAAGTGCGTTTTGGACCTCCATATCACAGGTTTTGGCTATAAAAGTGTGAATTTTTCTCCTCAATTCTCAAGTAGCAAGTCGCAGAAAAATTTGTTGTATTTATCACGGTTGGTTCCTATGACTTGCTTAAATAACCAGAAAACTTGTGGAAGTTAGAAATTTGACTGATCTAGTGTTATAATGCTAGTAAACAACATTAAGAAATTGAAAAATAAATAAATAAATAAATAAAACAAAAAATAAAAATAAAAATAAAATTCCCTAAGCTAAAAACTGAAGGTCACCCAAGTTTCTGAATTAGAAATAAAAACACAGTGGAGTCACCAATTGTTATGTAGAGTTCTTCTTGAAGGTGTACCAAAAGAAACCACTTCAGGTTGTGGATGACGAATAACCCTAAGAATAAAAATGGTTGAAACTGAAGGTCACCCAAGTTTCTGAATTAGAATTAAAAACACAGTGGAATCACCAATTGTTATGTAGAGTTCTTCTTGAAGGTGTACCAAAAGAAACCACTTCAGGTTGTGGATGACGAACAACCCTAAGAATAAAAATGGTTGAAACTGAAGGTCACCCAAGTTTCTGAATTAGAATTAAAAACACAGTGGAGTCACCAATTGTTATGTAGAGTTCTTCTTGAAGGTGTACCAAAAGAAACCACTTTAGGTTGTGGATGACGAACAACCCTAAGAATAAAAATGGTTGTTAAACATTGTAGGTCTACAACAAATGATAGAAACAAAACCTGCCAAATCCCTGATCTATGCAACAGAAATAGTTAAACAGCAAAATGGAATAAGAAATAAGCGCAAGTAACTCTAATAATCCAATGGAAACCGGATATATAAAGAATATATTCTATTAGATGACACCTGTGAAGGGAGAAAATAATGTTACCAGTCGCCCTCTATGGGATGGATTCTTGGCTATCCTCAATGTCTTCAGCTTTTGTAGAGTCTCTATCCTCTATAATGTGTAAAACCCGGGAAACAAAATGTTTGAGCTCAATGAGAACTCAAATGGAAAAGAAAATGGTGTGCGACAATGATAATAGTCAGAGCTGCAACAGTGAGCACAACAATGAAAATGATCGAAAATGAAGAATGAATGTAAAACCCTTCTATTTATAACAAAATATAGGTTATTCTCGAATAATGGAAAATAATAAAATATTATTAACCAAATTCTAGAATTAAGCATTTGGAATATTTTATTATATTTGGTTGGAGGGAAAAATATTTATATTGGTTAAATACTTTTATTTAGAAATAATAAATAAATAAATGATTTATTTATAATCTCAATGAATGTGGTTAAGGAATAATAAGCAAATAATGATTTATTTAAGTATTCCTAAGGGATTTAGTCAAACTTGACAAGGAATAAT
Organism: Pinus taeda; assembly: GCA_000404065.3. Taxonomy (NCBI): domain Eukaryota; kingdom Viridiplantae; phylum Streptophyta; class Pinopsida; order Pinales; family Pinaceae; genus Pinus; species Pinus taeda. The sequence goes on along the minus strand of APFE030198581.1, from coordinate 62,575 downwards.
AATTAATTAATTATCCCTAGAGAAAAATAAGAAAAATAATGATTTATCTATTTATTTCTCATGACTAGGTCAAATATGACAAGGAATATTAATTAAACAATGGCTTAATTAATTATTCTTATAATATAATTAAATAAATAATGATTTATTTCATTATTCTTCATGGGTTTAACCCGAAATAACTTAATAAATGTGGTTTATTAAGTAATTTATTATAGTGAAAGCAATTTTACTATGGTAAAATTGGCCCTACATGGTGTACTGCGATCCATCTAGTAAGTTATGGCTAGATGATCAATTTTTTGGTTATAACACACTGTTCCTTGAGGAATTGGCCCCTATTATTGAGGAGATTTTCTGAATTTAATTGAGCAATTCATTTAGGTTGATCATCTGACTGCATGCAACACATGTACACTCAAGACTAGTCTACAACTGATATTACACTACCTTGGAATCTCCACCTCAATTAGGTAACTCGAATTCTCTGCATTCACCAACTATTGTTTGGATGATTGATCATTTAAATAGATCATCATTGAATTTGAATGAAGTCCCACTACACAACTTGACCCTCCACTAGCTCCTCCAACAATTGGAACTAGTTTAACTGAAAACAACTTTAGATAATTGACCTCGATTGCTACAAATTATTAATCATGCATGCTTAACTAAACTCTAATTCATCCAACTTGAATTTACTAAGTAAATTGGGTGAAACATGCCATGTAAAATATGTTAACATCATCCAAGTTATTAATTAATGAAGACTTTCGGAAAAAATCACATTACCAATATTTGGTCAACGCATTTCGAACCAGCCAATGTGGTCCATCTTGTCTTAAAGATGAACCGCACTGGCTGGTTCGAAACGCGTCAACCAAATATCTGCAATGTGATTTTTTCCAAAATCTTCATTAATTAATAAGTTATGGATCACAGAAGCTTGAATTCGAATATCATCCAAATTGTGTGCTGATGTGGAAATTCTAGTTCTCTCAATTTAATCAAGGCAAAATCAAATTGAGAATTTCTTGCTACATTTTTCAACGCTCCCTCTCAGCAAGAAAGAGATTATCAACCACCCCTATCCTACACCTATGGAACTCAAACTTATCTCTTGACAAGGCCTTTGTCAAAATGTCAGCATCTTGTTCCTTTCTTGGAATGTATGTAGCAACATTATGCGCCTCCACACATAGTCTCATAAATGGTGATACCAGATATCTATATGCTTGGATAGATCATGAAAAACATGATTTTCAGAGAGATTGATGCAAATCTGATTATCACAGTCGATCAAATTTGGATCCATCAGCTAACCAAACATTCCAACAAGTATCTTTCTCGTCTAGATTGCCTCACATGTTGCTTGACTGGAAGCCATGTATTCTACTTCTACCGAGCTAAGTGCCACAGATTGTTGCTTCTTGTCGTACCAAGAAACCACTACAGATCCAACACTAAAAATTCCACCTGATTTACTCTTTCAATTTGATGGAATCCCCGCCCAGTATGCTCTGTGAAGCCACACAACTTCACTCCCTTTGTCCATCTATACCATAGTCCAAACTAGGTAGTGCATATGAGGTACCATAGAACATGCTTAGCTTCCCTCCAAAATAATTTGGTTGGCCTAAACATAGTTTGGCTCAGCTAGTTGACTACATAGCACATATCTGGCTATGTGTTCACAAGATACATTAGTGAACCCACCAACTTCTGACAAACAATAACATCCACTTCCTCACTTTAAGTGTCATTCTCTTTCCTCCAGTTGGTCATTAAAGGTGTCTCCATGTGTTTGGAACTGTCCATGTGGAATCTCTAAAGTATCTTGTTGGCGTATTTTCCCTAAAAGACAAACAGTTTCCCATTATCTTGCCATACTTCCAATCTAAGGAAGTAGTGCATGAGACCCATTTCCTTCATTTCAAACTCTCTTGCAAGGTCTTCCTTGCACAATCTAATCAATTTCTCTTCATCAGTTAAAATCAAGTCATCAACTTATAAGAAAATAATAAAAAATTTAACTTATACCAATATATGATAAAGGTTTTCATCCACTTAACTTTTGGTGAAGCCCAAACTGGTGAAATAGCTATTGATCCTAGTGTACCAAGCATGTGGTGCTTTCTTGATATTGTACAATGCTCACTTGAGTCTGTACACATGAGTCTCCTGATCAAAAGTCTTGAAGCCTTCTAGTTTCTCAATATAAATCTCCCCCCTCAATAACTCCATTAAGGAATGTTGTTTTTACATCCATCTAGTAGATCTTCTACCCCTTCTACGCAACCAGAGCAAGAATTGATCTAATGGATGAGTACCTTGCTATAGGAGCAAAGGTCTCCTCATATTCAGTCCCATCAAATTGAGAGTACCCCTTGGCCATAAATCTAGCCTTGTACTTTTCTATGCTTTTGTTTGTTGCATGCTTTACCTTGAAGATCCATCTCAAACCCACAATTGATTTATCTGCTAGTCTTGGGTCCACTTCCCAAACACTATGCTTTACAATGAATTCATGTTCCTCCACCATTTCATCAACCCATATAGGTTTCTCCATTGCTTCCTCGAAAGAGGATGACTTAGTCTCTACAAGCTTAGTCATTACAGCCATGTATCCATCGTACTTATCTGGTGACCTTCTCTTCCTGTGCTAATTTGAAGGAGCACCCATATTCTCCTTTGAATCCTGCACAAGTCTCTCAACTTATCTGGTCCTTTTCTTGCCTTCTCTGGATGGTTCTACTTGAGTGGTTGTCTCCACTCTTTGCTCCTCAACTTGTGGTTGCTCCACAACTTCTTGAGGTTCCCCCTTTGGATCTAAAAGCTCTTATTCTGGTGGGATCTGAAGCTCCCTCTCAAGAGAGCACCACATCACTTTGTCTTCATCAAATTTTAGATCCCTTTGCACAAGTGCTATTATGAGGGATGAAAAGTACATATGGTAGTTGTGGGGAGTTTTTGTATAACCCACAAATACCCCAAATTATGGTGTCAGATCTAGCTTCTTCCTTGACTCTCTGGAGACATGGTAGTAAACAAAGGCTCCAAAAATCCTAAAGTGTGACACATCCAACTTTCTCCCCAAGAAAGCCTCCTCATGTGTAATCATGCCAAGAATATGATGAGGACTCCGTTTCGGGAAATAGATTGTTATTTTGCATGCCTCGACCCACAAATGCAGAGGTAGGCCTTGATCATGCAACATCACCCTCATTGCTCCTGCAATGTTATGGTTATTTCTCTCAGCCACCCCATTCTGTTGTGGGTTGTGGGGTGTTGTCAACTCTCATTGAATGCCTTCTTTTGCACATAAATTTTTAAATTCATTTGACACGTACTCACCTCCATTACTCTCCTGAGATCCTTCACCTTCTCACCCATTTCTTTTTCAACCCATGCCTTGAATTCTACGAAATTGGAGAATGTCTCATCCTTCTTCCGCATGAAGAATATCCAACACTTCTGTGAGAAGTCATCAATAAAAATGAAAAAATAATTGTGCCTAGCAGTGGAGGCTATCAAGAAAGGTCCACATACATTAGAGTGTATCCTTTCAAGGACTACATGTGCTTTGTTGTCCCAATCATGGAATGTGAATTTTATGTACTTCCCCAAGGTACATCCTTTGCATGCATCCTGTTGCTCAAGTGCTACTTTGCGGAGACCCGTAGTTAACTATGGTATGATATTCAAAGCACCATGATGAAAATGGCCAAGTCTTCTATTCCAAAGTTCACCGACATTATGGCTTTGCATATTCTCTGCCTTTGTGCTCAACGCAGCATAGTCACCCACATCTAACTTGTATAGGTTCTTCACACGAATCCCAATCTGCTTCACTTGTCCCGTGGCTATGTGTCTCAGGAATGCCTTTCCTTTGCTAAAGATCACATCATAACCACAGTCTTCTAAAACTACAACAAAGACAAGATTGTTCTTTAGGCATGGAACAAACATGACATCCTTGAGCCTAAGGGAGAAGCCTGAGTCCCTCTAAAAGGTGATTGTACCAATCGTGGTAGTGTTATACCTTCCATCATCCCCCGTATCGATGTGCATATGCAAATATTTCTTCTCCAGGTCAAGGAAAAAATATATATTGCCTGTCATGTGGAACGATGCACCTAAGTCCAAGTACCACATGCTCCCCATCACTGTGTTGGCCATCAAGATAAAGTCAAGCTTGAAATGTGAAGCGAAAGCTTCACCTGTTGATTCTCCTGAGGTCTTTTTGCTTGCCTTCTTGTGTGGACTCTTCGTGGCATAGTGCCTGAATTCGTGACAATGGAAGCATTTATTTTTTGACAAATCTTTCTTCTTGCCCCCTTGACTAGATTTTGGTTTGGATTGAGATTTATTCCCTTTTTCCTTTCTTTTCCTTCCAGCCAATGCAAATTTTTCTTCATCCTCACCCTTAGATGAAGTCTCGTCTCTAGTATTCCCCCTTATTTCCTCCTATACCAAATCGGACCATTAGCGCTCCCATCTCGGTAGTTTCTCCCTCCCATTCATTGAATCTTGATATCTATGCTAACTCTTGGGAAGGCCCAGAAGGGATAAGGTTACCATGTCTTCTTCAGGGACATTAACATTGACCCTGCCAAGTTCATCACGACATTGTATAAACTTGCTCAAATACTGTGGAATTGTGTCATTCTTCTGCATCTTAATACTTCGAAGTTTATCGTTGAGCACCAGCTTCTAGTGGTCACTACTAGTCTTGAAAATTTATGTCAGTTCTTTGCACTTCGATAACGAAGTTTCTTTTCCATGGAGATTCAAGATAATATGATCTTGTACTCCCTCCAATATTATTCTCCTCTCCTTGGATACATATTTCTTCCATTGAGAAAGGTTATGGGCATCATATGCTTCTGGATTTGCGACATTTGTCTTGATGTATTCTAGCAACCCATTTTCATCCATATTTCCTCCATGTGGTCCTTCCATGAAACAAAATTAGAGGTTCCTTCCAAGGCATACTCTAGCCTTAGTCCATTGAAGGCCATCTTCTCAGTTTGAAATACTGCTACAATGATCTTCAAATTCGAACCTCTGAGAACCAACTTTGAATTTCCTGCTCTAATGTGAATCCAACTCTAATACCATGTAGATATTAGGATGTAGATTTACAATTGCTCATGAAGTTTTAATTGAAATCATCAGACACAAATCAACACTACTTCTCTATGGACATTAATTCAGAATTTAGAACAAAAACCTCAAACATGCAAGAATAAATAACACACATGCAACAAGTATTTTTATCTAGGGAAAGCAATCTGCTAAAAACCCAAATTCATGTTTGCATTAATCAAATGAATAGATATGTATTACAATTTCTTTATTCAACTGAGCTCACCCAACAAGTGTACAACCTATCTCTCTGCTCATTGAAGGTTGCTAACCCAGACTTAGTCAAATTTTTCCTCAGATTGAGCTCTTATTTCCTTATGTTGTTCCTTGAAAAATTAGCCCCTATTATTTAGGAAATTCCCTAAATTGAATCATACAATTCCTTTAGGTTGATCATTTGACTTCACGCAACACATGTACACTCAATACTAGTCTACAAATGATGTTACACTACCTTGGAATCTCCACCTCAACTAGGTAACTTGAATTCTCAGCATGCACTATTTATTTTGGGTTGATTGATTAGTTAACTAGATGATCATTGAGTTTGACTTAAGTCTCGGTGCACAACTTTAACCTCCACTAGTTCCTACAACAATTGGAACTAGTTTAACTGAAAATAACCTTAGATGACTGACCTTGATTGCTACAAATTATCAATCACACATGCTTAACTGAAATCTAACTCCTCCAACTCAAATTTACTAAGTAAACTGGGTGACACAAGCCATGTCACACAAGTTAACATCATCCAAGTTGTGTTCTGATGTGGAAATTCTAATTTTCTTGATTTAATCTAGGCAAAATCAAATTGATAATTTCTTGCTAAATTTTTCAACAATCATGCATCCATTAAATATTTAGTGAACAAACCTGATGTCAATGTTAGGACCATTAGATGGTTATTCTTGTTGCAACAGTTTGGTCTAACCATTGTTGACCAGCTCCCGGATGAGCACCTCTTTTCTATTTCATTGTTGTCTCCTTGGTTTGCTGACATAGAAAATTTCTTGGTTGCTTGGAGATTCGCTCTAATCTATCCTCCAAGGGGAAGAATAGAGTTGTCAAAAAAAGTTACCCTTTCACTTGGATTGGGGGAAATATTTTTATATTTGAACCAGATCATATCTCGAGGAGGTGTGTAAGGGAGGTTGAGGTCTTTGACATCCTACCAGCATGCCATGACGGACCCTGTGGGGTCCATTTTGCTACCAAGATGACAACCTTCAAAATTCTCCATGCGGGCTACTGTTGGCCTACCCTACACCAAGATGTTAGGAGATACACTCCTAAATGTATGAGTTCCAAATCATAGGAAAGCCTACACCAAAGGATGAAATTACCCTGCAATATCAAGTGACTCTTGAGCCATTTGAGAAGTGAGGCGTGGATTTCATTGGGCCAATCGGCCCTCCATCAGTGCAAAAGAGATACATCATTGTGTGCACTATTTATTTACCAAAGTGGGTTGAAGTGAAGTTAGTTAAAGCAACAAAAAAGCAAAATTTGGTTGGGTTCCTAAGGAAAAACATATTCTATAAGTTTAGATTCCCAAGGGAGATAATCACTTATCAATGGGTTGAATTCACTTCAAATCTGATTAAGGGAATCATCGAGCAACATCACATAAGGCACATAAAATCCACTCCCTACCATCCTCAAAAAAATGGGCAGGTGGAGGTGACAAATAGAGCTTTGAAGAACATTTTAACCAAAGTTTTCAGCAGTAGCAAAAAGGATTGGGAATTTGAACTTGTAGAAGCCACTTGGGCCTACAATACCACATGGAAAACCACCATTGTGTTCACTCCCTTTGAGCTGGTTTATGGAAAAAAGGTATTGTTTTCCATTGAATTTATTACAACACCTTAAGAAATGGAGCACAACTGGATCTAAACATCACCAAAGCTCAGTAGGAGAGGCTGCAACAGCGCAATGCTCTTGATGAATTTATATTGTAGACTCTCATGCATACTGAGGTGGTCCAATTGCAAGGAAGATTTAGCATGACAAAAAAAATCAAATAAAGGACCTTCTAGGAGGGTGAATGGGCCATGTTGTATGACTCCATATTTAAGAACTTCAAGGGAAAATCGATGACAATATGATTAGGTCCTTATCTGACAAAAAAGTTTCATGAGAATGGATATTTCTAGATCAGAACAATTAATGAAGAGGGAATTCCACTTTTAGTCAATGGTTACCAGTTGAAACTCTACAAGAAACCTCTCTCAAATGAGGAGTTTACCAGTTCAATAAGTAAGGAGTTGAATGTGATTGGGAGTCTCAAAACTATTAATCCATCCAACCTATGATCAAGAGAAAAAGAAGAAAGAAAATAATACAAAACAAAACAAAAAAAGAGAAAAAACTAAAAAGGGGATAAAAAGTCTTGGTGAAAACCTCCATGAGGAACCTAAGACAAGATTTGGGATCGAAAACCTCTATGAGGTAGTTTAAGAGTTTGAAAAAATGAAACAGAAGAGAAATAAAAGATCCTCGAGTGCAAACCTCCTTTGAGGCACCTACGGTAGCCTTGTAGGTTAAAAACCTCCTTCAAGGTAGTCTACAGGCCTCAAAAAAAAAAAGAGAGAGAAAAAAGAAGAAAACAAGGAAATGCAAGGGAGCCCTTACATCATTTTGCTAACATTTCTTTATACAAGGTTCCATTCACAGGAAAAGGAGGATAACAGACAGGGAAGAAACTTCAAACTCCATCTTCACATCCTCCAAGTTAACTCTTTTCATGTCCTCCATCAGTCAATTAATTCTCTCAAAATTTTCTCATCATAAGAGGGCCTTCGCCGCTTGATTTTGCCACAATCCTGAACTGCTACAGGACTGTCCCAAATTGCTACAATATGTTGATCAATACAAGGAGAAGATGAAGTTTGTGTATTTTCTTCTTAGGAACAAGGGAGAAGGTCCACAATGACCTTATCAACTACTCACCACATAAGTTGGCCTTTTCTCCACTTCCATTCTCCTCTTTGTTCATAAAAAACCATTAATTTTTCCCCTTCATCCACCCTTCCTGCCACCATATCGCTCTCTAACATCCATCCTTAGCTTTTCTATAAATTATCAAAATTTCTGAAGTGGTATTTGGAGAAATCAAAGGTCTTAGCAAGGTCTATGTGACTACTACATGAAGACACATAGTCCTGTAGAAGTTTTCACATCCCCTGCCAAACCATAGCTAGAGCACCAGATCCAATATTTAGTCACCATGGGGAATTTGAGGATTATAACTCTGATCCTCAAGAAACTACATGACCTTTTGTTATCTGCTACAGGATTCTCGATCACCCAACAAGCAGCAACATCTAATCCGAAGAGCACCTGCATGAAGAAAGGACCTACATCATTGAGCTTTAGTCAACAAAAGAACATAAAAAATATATCTTTCTCAAGAAATTGCAGGAAGAAAGGGATGCAAATAAATGACTCTTAGAAGACACTCAAAAGCAGCCTCATCCATGTCCAGAAATTCCATGCAAACATCAAGTGATCAAAACATTAGAAAGCAACCACCAGGTAGGCATAGGTATGCACTATTCTTCACCTCTCCTCTTGAGCATATTATGGTTAAAAATTTGTTGTCAATGCATAAGAGATAAGGTCTTGTAGGCTCGAAGTGGCTCAAAATTCTCAGCCACCCTCAAACAATGAAGCTGGAGTGATAACTATGAGGGTGGGCCATTGGGCCTATGATGGAAGTGCAAGGGTGGTAGGCGGGGGCCAACTCATACAATGCATTGATTCCATCACCAAACCACCAAGGACATAAAAGTGGGCATGAGCCTCATTTGTACCAAAGTTTCATTCCAAAAACGGTAAGGAGGCCCACTACAGTGGTCGTGAGTCGAGCTAGCTACACTAAGGATCTCATGGGCTGCCATAGAAAGGCTATAGGAACAGAGGATAGATGCCATGGGAGTTGGGTTTAGTGCTATAAGATACAGACAAAGTGCTACAAGAGACAAACTGTGTGCTACAAGATTGTCTGGAGAGGTGTAAAAGAGCCCTGTCTTGAGCAATATCAGCCACAAAACCGTAGAATTACGAATAAATCTCTAAGGGAAGGGTAAGTGCTTGATTCTACTCACCTTTTGAATCTTGTGCAATTTTTCCAGAATTCCTCCATAGAACATCCTATACCAAAACCCTGTAAACAAAAGAAATTGAAGTGTGAAGTTTTTCTCTTGTGAATTTGAGCATTATAATAGGAGGATGAAATTGTCTTGAGATTGTCATGAAAATTTTCCTCCCACTAACCAACCAATAACATTTCTCCTTTTTTTCTTGTTCTAAAACCCTAAGTTGATCTGAAACTTATAACTGGCAGCAAAATTCCCTTGCAAAAAACTTGAGAAGCTATAGTAGGAATTCATGGGGGGTGGTTTTAATAGGAGAGAGCCCTTAGACTCCTCAAGGATCCACCAACACCCTCATGTCAAAGAAATCTTTGCAAACCACCAGTGGTTGGAATTATTTGAGAAATTCAAAGGGTTTGATGATGAAATTACCAATGAGTTTGCAGTAGGCCTTCAACCTCAAGGAAATACAATGCTACCACCATCGTGAGAGGACTAATTATCCATCTAGAAGAATATTTTTTTAGCAGAGTGACTACATTACCCATGGGAGTGAGATGGACTAAGGAGGAAAGAACCGAGGCTATTATAGCCAAGAAAATTTTCTTCCTCCCTGAGGAGCAGCTTGCTAAAGAAAAGAATGGGATCAGGAGGGAGATCCTAACCTATCCCTGGGATGAAGTATCTTATCACATTCTAAAATATATTTCTTATGAGGGAAGGCTCAGTGTTGTTTATGCCTATCAATTTAGACTACTTTATAAACTAAGATTCCAAATGGAATTGCCTTATCCCAAGCATATTGAACATTTCATATTTCCTTTTCTATTCTATGATAGAAATGGGTTAGAGGGTTAGGGGAGGAAAACATCAGTGTGTGAAAATTCCTAATCCTCAAGGAACCCCTACTGTAGCAAATCTGACTCTACTTCACCAACTTGATTTTAATATACATTCATTGAGTTATTCTTTTGAATATTGAAGCAAATCACTTCTACAACCTACGCTACTTAAATTTGATTACATGAAACATAAAACTGAGAAAAGAAAAAGATAAATAGGACACAGTTATTTTTGGACAAAATAGTCCTCGGAAAATCCAATGCGGGAAAACCGGTGTAGCAGCTCTGAGGGTTTATTTATTATGCAAGAGAAAATTCTGAATACAAATCTAGGATGCTCAACTAGAAATCCTTTACAAAGAAAATACTAGACAAAAGACCAGTGAAATGATCTCACCTTGTCACTGGAGAATCAATGGCTGATCCTTCAGCTTTGGAGGCTCTGCATAAACTTTAGATGGCCTCTGCGTCAAACTGCGTCACCCTAGGCAGCTTCTACGTTACCTCTCTAGAGTATTACGTTGCCTCTTTGCTCTGGATCCTCTATTGGCTGAGAAATCGACTTTCTTGCCTCCAGTCTCACACCTTGGCTTTCGGAAATTGAATTTCGAATTCCCTCAGTAGAAACTCGACTTCCCCTTACTAATTGCGCTTCCTCTACATGAACATTGCATAGGCCAGTGTCAGCCCTCCTTTGTACATCTTTCTTTCATCTTTCTATCTTGTATTCTCCGGAAATTCCTTCTCTCAGATTCTCATTGCCCCTCTGTTGCAAGATCTCCCCAGTGGATTTTTTTGGTGAGAACTTCTCACCTCAAAAAATCAATTTCCTCAATCTCTTTGTGTGTTTCTAAATGAACCCCAAGCCTCCTTCTTATACTTTTCCTATTGAGACTTCAATGACCGAGATTAAGTCTCTAATTAACGGCTAATATTAAAAAATGAATTGATCTGCCTTCTAGATCATTCTCACCCATATTAGTATTAATACCCATTAATATTTTAATTTTCCTCAGTTTAGACTTAGGAACCCCATTAAAAATATTAATTATTTTAAGAAAATACAATCCGAGTGGAATTTCACCAAACCATTTTTGTGTTCTTTATAACTCATGTGCCTTAGGCTCTCCACCAATTTTAAAGACTAGATCACTTCCAATGCTACCAAAAACTAACACTCCCTCTTAGTGAGGAAACTGCTCTAGCAACAATGTCCAACTGCATGTTGCTTTGTCTCTGAAGCACCTCCTTTCTGCATTGTTGTTGCCACCAACACTGTGTTTTTGTTGCTACTGTACTGCTACACATGACACTACCACTGCCATTGCTGCATCTGTACTACAACTCCCTCTGCATCTACTACTAACACTCCGCTGCTAGCTCTGCACTGCATCATTTCCAATTGTTGTTGCTTAGCAATGGAAAAGCACCCAAAATTAACTAAACTTAACTGCGTTCAACATAATACCATGAATGTTGGAATCTGACTACTCTAGTCTCTGACACTATGAATCTTATGCATTGTTGCTTACTTCTGGATTATTCCATCTGCACTACTGCCAACCTTGCTCTGCGTTGACCAGTCTCTGGTCTCAAGCTATTGCTTCTATCCTCCAAACAATCCACTGCATCATCTGACACTAATTCCATCTCGCTACTGCTAAATCTTGGGCTCCTGTAGCAAGGAATTGATCCAATAGGTGGACTCCTTAAGGATCCTGCCCACATGTATTCCTCCCAACTGAAACTCAATATCGCCCCATCTCCCTCCTGGATATGTGTGGGTACTCATGGCAATCTCATATTTGTCACTATTTTCTGGAGCAACCATTGGATCATGTTTCACATCCTTATCCTTTTGTGTCAAAGAACATCAGGATGCAAAGTGGCCCATCTCGCCACATCTGAAACATTTCACCTTCGAAATGTCCTTGTCTCGCTTATGCTTCTACTGTCCCTTTGATGCTATAGCTACGTTCTCCTCCTCCTCATTAGTCTTCATGCCACTCCCACTACTTCCATTGAGATTTACCTTTACCAAGTCTCTCCTTAATTCCTCCTATTGAAGAGTTGCCCACATGTCCTCCCATGAAGATAGTCTTTCCCTGTCCAATATACTTTGGATGAATACTTTCCATTCATCCGAGACTCCATTCAAGGCTATCCTTACCATCGTGATATATTAAGGAGTAGACCCCACTATAGCAAGTTGGTCTCTGGTGTCCTAAAGACGTTGAAGATAGGAGTTGACTCCTTCTCCCTTCTACATCAATGTCTATTGCAACTTATGTTCTAGGTACATCTTCCACTATTCAAAAGATCCTTCATATAGAGAAGACAAATCTTCCCACATCTCTCGGGTTGTATCCTTGCCCTGCAAGTGTGAGACCACATGATCTCGAACTCCATCAAGAATAAGCCTCTTTGCCTTCCCCTTCTCATCCTTGTACTTCTTCCTTTGATCATTTTCAGCAGGAACAACCACAACAATTTTTATGTAGGCTTCGAGATCGTACTCCTCTAGAACAACTAAGATTTTGGTCTTCCATATGACATAGTTGGAAGCACCTTCCAACCTGACCTGATCTCTGAGCCCATGCAATGCCATCTCACCCAACTATCGAATTGACTCCTCTAGTCACTTCTCAACGCTACTCAACTACTTAGCAACTGAGAAATTCAAACTTTTTGGCAAAAAGTTCTCTAAAGAGAAAATTCCCCTTTTATGTGTCTTTGCTATTTTCCGATAGATTTCTACCCCGGCAGAAATTGCACCCTTCAATCATTGCACTGAGGCTTTGTGTCATTCCCTTTGCCTCTGCAAGCTCATGATTCAAAAATCATACCTCTCTATTGACTCTCTCAGAGAGATATTTCCTTAGAATCTCCACTTCCCAACAAGTACTGCGCATTCCCTTCAAGGGGATTTGAATTGCTGCTAAATGTAGCTTTTGGCCTCTCTGCTCAGCGCCGCTGGATCTACTCTTCCTGTTCCTAAATCAATGCTTTGATAATATGTGAAAATTCCTAATCCTCAAGGAACCCCTACTGCAACAAATCTGAATCTACTTCACCTACTTGATTTTAATATACATTCATCAAGTTATTCTTCTGAACACTGAAGAAAATTACTTCTACAACCTACACTACTTAAATTTGATTACATGAAACACAAAAATGAGAAAAGAACAAGATACGTAGGACACAATTATTTTTGGACAAAATAATCCCCGGAAAACCCCAATGCAGGAAAACCAGTGGAGCATCTCTGAGGATTTATTTATTATGCAGGAGAAAATTATGAATACAAATCTAGGATGCCCAACTAGCAATCCTTTACAGAGAAAATACTAGACAAAAGCCCAGTGAAATGATCTCACCCTGTCACTGGAGAATCAGTTACTGATCCTTCAACTCTGAAGGCCCTACGTCACCTTCTCATGGCCTCTGTGTCAAACTACGTCACCCCGGATAGCTTCTACATCACCCCTCCTGGGTTTTATGCTGCCTCTCTGCTTTGGATCCTCTATTGGATGAGAAATCGACTTTCTTGCCTCCAGTCTAACACTGTGGCTTCCGGTAACTGAACTTTGAATTCCCTCAACAGAAACTCGACATCCCCTCACTAACTGTGATGCCTCTGCATCAGCACTGCATAGGCTAGCATTAACCCTCCTCTAGACGTCTTTCTTTCCTCTCTCTGTCTTGTATTCTCTGGAAATTCCTTCTCCTAGATTCTCACTACCCCTCTACTGCAAGATCTCCCCAATCAATTTTCCTCGTGAGAACTTCTCACTTCAAAAAATCGATTTCCTCAATCTCTCTGTGTGTTTCTAAATGAACCCCAAGCCTCCTTCTTATACTTTCCATGTTGAGATTTCAACGGCTGAGATTAAGTCTCTAATCAATGGCTAAGATTAAAACATGACTTGATCTTCCTTATACATCATTCTCACCCATAGTTTGATTAATACCCATTAACATTTTAATTTTCCTAAGTTTAGACTTAAGAACCCCATTAAAAATATTAATTATTTTAATAAAATACAATCCGGGTGGAATTTCACCAAACTGTTCGGGTGGAATTTCACCAAACGGTTTCTAGGTTCTTTAGAACTCATGTGTCTTAGCCTCTCCACCAATTTTCAAGGCTAGAGCACATCCGATGCTACCAAAAAATAACACAGTGTATAACCCATCATGGGCTCATAACACTAATTATAATGGATTCCCTAGAACATGTTCAATACCCTATATCATGGATAGATTTTGTGGATATAGGGAAACTGTTTTTGGAAGCACAAGGCAAAATATTATTGGAACTTGAAGAGACAACGAAGGATGGTGTTGTAGCAAAAGAAAAGGAAGAAGAAGAGGGTGGAAAAGAATAAGAAGATGTTGAAATAGAAGAAGAAGTGAAAGAGGAGAAATCAGAAGAATAGATAAAAGGAGAAGAAAAAGGAGAACAAGGAGCTTCAAATATCATTGAAGAAACCTCCAAACCTTAGAAAATAAGAAGGCAAGGGAAACAAGTTATTGTTTCAAAGGGGGATACCGAGGAAGAGGTGGCTACCACCTTGGAAACTTTGTGTACCCCAGTCAAGCCTAAAACAAGAAATCCAAGGCAACGCCCTGTATATTTCAGGAAGAGGAAGAGCATTAGGATTAAACAAGAGAAACCCCAACCTTTTTCAACAACCCCCATCACAATTGAAGGGTCATCCAATCACTAAGAAGAATAATTGGAGGAGAATAAGAAGAAAATTGAATAAATAACCTCCCTACAAGCCAAGGGAAAGCAACCCTAAGCCTCTCAGAAGAAACCAAGCACCAGGGGAGGTAAGGCCAAACAATTGAAAGAAAAAAATGCCCTACTATAGGAAGGAAAAGAGCTACTACAAGAAAACAAAAAATGTCTATAGGAAAGTGTTCAACAACTACATGAAGAAGGAAGGGGGCCACAATAACTACAAGAAACTAATCCCCAACCAGACCTTGGGTCATATTACAAATTTTATGAGCAAGGGCAGATAATACCTATCAAGTTTGTAGTCCCAATCCTCTTTGAGCTAGAAAAAGAAAGAGGTAGAGCTCTCGAGTGGATACAATTGCAAGGTCCAAGGGAGTTGAGGATGCGGACTTGATGGAAGAAAATATGAAGAAAATGGGTGAAGAGATGGATGACTTGAGATTCAAGGAGGAAATTATGAGGAAGCAACTACAAATAGAAAACTAGAGATTACGAGACCAATTGCAAGAGAAAGATGAACAACTTGCCACCATAGCAAGATTGGATATGGAGGTCATTCAATGCAGACACCCATCCAAGACCTATGCAATGTTCCTCAAAGAGTAGTGACTTCAATTTTATATGAAGACCCTAACATAGTATGGTTCGCTTCCTTTTTAGGACTACAAGAAGTTCATTGTTTTTTGTCAAAAGGCCATCGTTGAAGGCATTGGTAGAGAGGTCGAGTTCTACATGTATAATCTTATTTTAACTGATATGAAATTTTGGGATCCAAACTCAAGGATGGGAGATGTACAGTTAATGGCACTAGCCTCTTGGATTACTCATGAGGAAGCCAAGGACGAGGAGATTAAGATGGTCACATCATACCAGAACTAAAAAGTCCTCATACTGTCATCAACAACCATAAAATAATCTTTGAGGATCCTAAATTGGCACCCCTCTACATGGAAAAATGAGAACAAGTAATATTTCACTTTTAGGATACTTTCGCTGCTAGGATCTGAGAGTGTGCAAGATTTCCAAAGGAGATGGCATGCTCTACCACATGGTCTAAAAATCATAGAGTACCATTCCCCATAGAGATTAAGGAATGCCTTGGAAATGACACCCCTGTACAAACAAATATTTCAAAGGCTGAAGATCAGTTGGATTGGGCTCAAGCTCGGCCCTCCTTTGCTATTGGTGTTGTAGGAGAGAAGAGATCAAACAAGACAATAGAGAGAATGTGAAAAGGTAGAATTAAATGCAGGCTTCCACCTTGAGGAGGGAACTCCATTAAAGGTACCTTGGGATGTTATCGAGGCCACCAGGGCCATGAATGAGATGCAAATAAGTGATTGATTTTCTCAGAGGGTGAGCAACATTTTTAGTAGGGAAGTGATGATGGGCCTCCTAATAGGTACACAACAAGGCCCATCAAGCCATATTTTACCATACTTTTACCTCTCTCTACATTTGATGACATGTTTTGAGCTATAATGTGTTCATCGGGTAGGGAAAACAATATTGTCATATCCTATAACCTGACATAGTTGAATGTGCAAGAAGAAGAGCATTCAATGTGCAGGGATACATTGGAAACTAACTAGAGGAGATGTAGGAGGCTTGTCCCCTACATTTACTCATACAACTCGAATTTCTCCCTGCATTTACTCACCTACAACTCGTCTTTCTCCCTATATTTACTCACCTACAATATGAGGATCTATTGAACATCCAATGCACTCAAGGACTGTGAGGATCTCAAGGAGCTAGATCCACCTTTATACAAATTTTAGAGGGAATAAACCCTCCTTCCAAGGAGGCTTCCTCCTTAATCATCTTTGTATAAATAAAGAAGCCCAAGGGCTCAATAGGATTCAAAATTTCAGAGAAGGATAGAGACTGCTAGAGCTAGGAGCTTGTAGTTGTCATTTTCAATTCTCTCATCATGTACTTGAGCATTGTTTGATATCAATGAAAAGCATTATGTCATCTTCAATCTAAGTTTGTTTTAGAGGGACAAGTCCCCTTGGGTTAGGGCATGTTGTCGCTTCAAATTGCACCAGCAACACAAATGTTGCAGGGGAGATAGAAAGCATCCTAGAGACAACCTCTGGGTTGATTGTAGACAAGTGCCTAGGACATCTTAAATACAGGAGTGCTTAAGAGATTATTTGTGAGGGGTTATCAGCACTCCAATTTTCACGTAAAAAGGTAATAGTAGGGGCTTGGTTCGATAAGCCTTCACTGAGGTAAATTTAAGCCAACTCATGGATCCAAATGTTGGGGGTATATTGGGGTAATCTCAAAGAGAAATGGCTTCTTCCTCTGGTGGCCGACACACGGAAATGAGACAGCTTAAAACTAAATTCGTAGTAATGATGGAGAGGAGGAAAGGAAGGAGGGAAAAAGATGCATAAGGTTGTAACAAACAGAATCCTAGGCAGCAATGTTCCAGCAGAAAGTGGAATCCGATGGATAGGTGTTGTAAACAACACAGAATCCTAAACAATTGTTTTTCGGTGGAATGATAGAAATAAAGGCATGCGAAAGAAGGTTTTAGATCAAACACAACATGGGTATCATTCTCTACCAAATATAACGTAGATCTGGGCTAATACAGGTCCTACAGGTTAATCAAATGCACAAGTCAATTTGTAATTTTATAGGTATTGCGATGCAAGTGAATAACACATATAGGTTTGTGATAAGCACAGGTACTGTCTTCTATGAGAAGCTAAGATAAATCCATATATTGAAGAGGAACCAACTGCATTCACTATACTATTTCAAAGGAAGAAAAACACAGATGAAATGAGATTACCGAGAGGAACACGCTGCACATTAATCATGCTTGGAATCAACAGGGAAACACCATTTATCTCAAAGGGTCCAAATAACTAGCCCATACGTTCAACGCGATATTAATGAAGCCCCCATGAATAGACATATTAGAACCAATGGCATCACAGAACTCAGACCCTGCGGGTGAGAAATTTTGGAACCAACCAACTCTTGTTAAAGTGTTGCTTCCCCCTTTTTATAAGAAGAAGGGGAGTTGGAATTACAGTTTACAAAATATCTAATCCAGAGCTCCAATTGTCTGCTAGACTAGTTGTCTCGCCCCATGTAAGGCATTTTTGCCCAAAACGATTACAATTGGGATTCGATCCCTTCTTGGAAATAAACAAAAATTAAAGAACACAGAAAGAAAATGGAAAGAGGATGGAGTAGGTGTTCCGCTGCTGTGTGACAGAGTGGAGCACCATGTCGCGCCATTAAGTCTTCCTGAGTTCCCCCCCCCCCATACTGATCTACCATCACGCCATACTTCATTTATTGCTTCAGCTGCCGACCCACCCGCCTTTAAGGCTTTGTGTCATGCTCTAGGGCTTTACAGTAGCAAGACTTTTATTTTTAAAAACATTATGGAACGACGAGTGTAGATGCATCTTAGGCCCCCCTTTGCTTTTAGCCCCTTTCCATTATTTCCTTCATATAAGCGAGGTCACCGATATGCGAGACACGGGATTGTAGGACTGCGGGTCACCGATATGCGAGATACAGGATTGTGGGACTTGTGGGATGCAGTATGCGCGACCTGTGGGATGCGGGACTTTGACAGGGCCGATATGTGGGATTCACTGTGCCTGAGGCCCCCGACCTCCGATAAACCGTACCTCCACGTGGAGAAGAGAGAAAGGGCCACCAGTCCCTGTCTTTGCATGCATTTCCTTTGTAAAATGAACTCGGCCCCTCCCCCGCTATTAACACTATCGGCGATATCCCCCGCAATTCCTTAAGAATGGCCCATTGATATTGCAGGGGCCATGCGGGACTGTGGGATTTTCCCGTTGCCAATCGCCGATAAGCCTATGAACTCCCAGGGCCCGCCGATATGTCTGATAAGCCTATGTGCGAGACTGCAATGATGCAGGATGCCCAGTATGCTTGACCTGTTATGATCGGGGTCCTCTAATAAGCTCTTTTCCTTCATTTCAGGGAAACAGAACTCCTAATCTTCAACAAGCCATATCTTTTGATCTAGAAGTCCATTTTGGGACTTCTATATAACGTAGGAAAGCTTGTTCCGGGCACTATGCAATGGAGTGGGATTGATTCGACTTTGAGAACTTCGGTGGGTTAGGAGATGGATTCAAACTTCACTGCTTTTTTGCACTTTGAGCAACTGATAACTTTATAAAGCAATGAGTGACAACAGGGCCCAACCCAAACACTCTAGTCTCTCTCCCTTGTACATTTCTAATATGCGTTTTCTTTTTCTGTACTTAGTTTAGTAGTATTTCCTTGTTTTCTTGTAAGACTTGTTTATGAGAAAAGTTTCTTTCTCATGTTTGTCAATCATCTCTCTTGTGGGAAGTGTGTTTGTAGACTTTGTGTTGGCAAGAAAAAACATAGTTCTTCTTATATATTAGTTATATCTTCAATTAGATTTCCTTCTTTCATCTTTTTATTCTGTAATTTGTTTAGTAGTCTTTTCAAGCATAAAAAGTATAGTATTTCTTATGTGCAAGTAAGACTATTGGGTTGCAGGGATGAGAACTATCATTTTCACTTGTCATCCTACCAACAACCCCCTCCTCCCCTCCTCAACAAGTTATTCAAACAGACTATTCACTGATAACTCATTTCAGATTTGTGAGACACCATTTTTTTTCTTTTTGCTTGCGGAAGATGAGCTGTTGAGGTTCATGTTGTAGTGTTTTTGTAGAAATAGGGTAACAAAAGACACCTTAGTAGTAGGTTGTTTCTTGCAAATAAAAACAAGTAGTTTGGTTGTTGTGAGTGGACAAACATGAGGAAAAAAATTATTGCAAATGGTGAAAACAATACATATACAAACAAAAACTAAAACAAAGAGATAAACACAAAAATAATGCTTAATGAAGCAAACAAGTCAACATAATTATGGAAAATGGCTCCCTTTATTGATTGTTGGTGGTCGAAGATGAATATAAATAGTAGAATACTAAACACTTGAAAAAAATTCTTTGAGCTATGGTGCTAAAAAATCCTTAGCAATGAGGTTCCTTTCTTCACTCCCTTTGCAAGTTTCTCCTCTCTATCCAAGAAGTGTCAAGGCTCTCTTAATGGTGAAATCCTCTCCACGTTAAGAGTAGTGGATTGCTAAGAAGAAATTTTGCCAACACAATAGTGCTCTACTTCTTCAGCGTCAACAATGAAATGAAGGGTTGCTCTAATAGCAATTTGGCCAACATAACATTGTCTTCACTTTGGCTCTCCCATGGCCCGTTTATATAGAATTTTTTGAATCCCTCTTCCCTATTTTGGTTCATGAATGAAAATAAATTATGAGTAGGACGAGAGGATTCCTTCGAGGTTTGCATATATTCCAGATGACTCGAATTCGGTTGTCCTTGGTTGAAATCCTATCAAGGAATCATCTTCCACGTGTGGGAAGTGGTCCCGAATTGTTGAGTCGGCCATTTCTTCGACTGTGTGGCTTTCAAAGGAAATGTCACGCATCACGTGACTATCGAAGGGAAAGTTGCGCAATCATTAATTTTTAATTCAATATACATTGGACCTTAGGAGAATTTTTTTTTTGAACTTCATAATGTCTTCAGCTGGAAAATATTCACTTGTGCATTCTGTTGGACAACTTTGGGTGTCTTTTGGATCATACAAATATGTGTATTATTTTCTGGTGGTAACAGTTTCCCCCTGATGTATGAGGTTAGAAGCAAATGTATAGCCAAAATACATAATGTTTTCTTTCCTGACTGAGAGTCTAATCAACTTCTGGATAGAGAGAATAACTTGTTGCAAAGATGAGTAGGGAAATAACCTTAACAAGGGATAAAATATAACCATGCTATGAAAAAGTGCTTATACAAGGCGGGCATGTCCCATGCTCGACGTTATGATGGCTAATGACTATTTATTACAATCAGAAATGAATTATTCCTGTCAAGTCACTGTTGGAATGGCTAACATATCGATAGTTGATGATGATAATTGTTGACGCCCTCCAAGGTGCTTCTGACACATAGATGAAATCATGTGCCCCCATGCATCAAGAAAAGGTAAATCATTGCTGGAGTGAGGTGATTGTGGATGCATGGGTCTTCGACTATGGGTACCCCCCACGCATCAAGATGTAAGCACTGTTGAGTGAGGTGCTAAGTGATGAATGGGTTTACGACTAAATGAGAGAACTATAACAATCATGAAGTACGATACCATCCGAACATGAGAGTTTTATGTTAGTGTCAAATGTCAGGGGGGCCGATGACGTCAATGGGAAATTGATTCCCATTGTGCCACCCGAGGATATCCCTGAAGGAGGGGGCACCCAAGGTACTCCCTCGATCCTGGAAGATGTGTGTTGAAGTCGACGAGAAAGAGGCATCAACCGCCCGAAATGTTGATTCAAGAAATCATGATGGGTAGTGAAACATATTGCAATAAGGTAGTCCAACAAGGCATGATAATGAAATCTGACAATATGAATGGATACAGATAACTTGCCCGAGGTTGGAGCTATAATGCGAGTGGCGGTAGTCAAAACAGTTCTTCTAAAGGGAGTGACCCTAGAGTCGGTAGGACAACCAGGGTAGGTGTGAGTATGTTCTGACTGGGATGAAGAGGGTGAATGAATGTGGATTATGTGCGAGCTCTGACCAATGGAAACTAGGGATTGTCGCTGGGTACAAGGCATGAAAATATGGGTGGGAACCATTTTTTTTTAAATTGTACACTTGCAAAAGAAAATAAAGGTGGTTTGGGATGTATATACATGGAGATGGGTACCCCATGAAAACAGTGACCTACATGATGTCAGAGGTAAAATTTATTTTGCGGAGGGAGGGGAACCCATTGGTTGGTCTCGGTGTTGGGTTGATGAAGCAGATGAAGTAACGCAAATGAGCTAATGTTATATGGAGGGATGATAGGCCCAATGTAGAATGTAGAAGAGCATTTGTCTTTATTTGTCGCTAATGAATAAGGTGGCCTAGGAGTAGGGTTGGTTACCAGTGAGTGAAGAAGAGACGAATGAGGCTAATCTTCAAGGTATGAAAGTGAGATGGTTCTTGGAATTGAGTCGATGGTCATGGGTTCCAAATAAAATGTGGTCATCTATAACATGAGGTGATCCATGAGTGGGGATGCTCTATCGACTGAGATGAATGTTTACCACATGTAAGGGGAGGTGGTGGTAAACGTGGTCGAGATGATGGACCCTATAGTGCATTTCGGAGAAGTGATGTCAGGATATGCAAAGCTTTGTAGGAAACCTATCATGCTAAGTGAGGAATGATACCTGCCCTGTCGATGGCTACCGAGGTGTTGATTCTGGCAGGAAGTTACAGACGTACCTACAACCTAAACGACCAATACCCCAAGTGAAAACATCTTGATAAAAACATATGTAAGCTAAAATGGGATAAACAAGATGACTAAAAAAAAGGAGAAGGCACACCTAAAGTGATACTCTGAGCATGTGGCAGACCCAAAAAATGAGTTTGGGGTGGAAATGGAAAAAAGGGCACCATGATGAAGATGATGTGGTCATGATCCTTGTGTCTCTCACAGTTTTGAAAATGGAGGTTATAAGCTCCTATACCGGGCTCCAAAAGATGACAAAGAGGGCGATATATAAGGAAAAGTGGGCCATATGCCACCTCATTTGTACTTGCTATTTTGGGAGGTCAGAGTTGTTCCACGAGTTGTTTCATGTCGATGCGGTCAGCCTTTGCACCCAAGTAGCACGCGAGGAGAAACAGGTTAGAACACACAACCCTAACCTTGTCATTTTGGTAGACTAGGCTAGGTAGGTCGTATAGCGGTGACCTGTACAGCGTTTTTTAGGGAAAAAAACTTTTGACTGTGTGGGTGACTAACTTTCAGTGGTACAGTCCCTACGGGTTTCTTAGAGAAACTTGCGAAGCCTCCATGGGTTTACGAGGGTTAGCCATGTTGGTAGTGTGACTTAGGGGAAAAAAGTTGTGGGGTCGTTGGTTGGACAACCCCGTGGCTAAGCCATCCAAGGCCATGCCTCCTAGGTATTACCCTAGTTAGGAACAAAGTGGAGTAAGAAGTTGGCATTACCCTGCAAGTTTTGGAGCTGCTTCAAAGTTTTTGGAGGTGAAATTTCCTTGATGGCTTGGACTTTGAGAGGGTTGACTCTAATACCTTGCTGGGAAACAATGAATCCAAGTAGTCGTCCTGGGTTAATGCAGAAGACACTTGAGAGGGTTCAAGCATAGGTTATATTATCGACATCTTCGGAACACTAGGCGAAGGTCCTCCAAATGGTCATCACACTTTTTGGATCATACAGTAAGGTCATCCAAATAGGCGAGAATGAGATGAGCCAGATCATTGAAGATATAATTCATGGCTCCTTGGAAGGTGGCCCCAACATTTTTAAGGCCAAATGGCATCACTCGATATGCAAATGTGCCCCATGGGGTTGTGAAGGATGTTCTATACTGATCGGTGTGGCCAATTTGAATTTTATTATACCCAAAAAACCTGTCCATGAAGGATAGGGCCTCATGACCTGCACAAGCATCGATAACTTGGTCGATGAATGGCATAGGATAATTGTCCATGGGACATGCTCTATTCAGATCTCAAAAATCAATACAAACTTGTATGGTTCCCAGTTTTTTCACGATGGGTACATGGTTAGAAACCCAAGACGTGTAAGTGATAGGATAGATGAAACCAACTTTGTGGAGTTTCTCAATTTCTTGCTTAATCGCTTCTACCTTAGAGGGGTGTAATTGGCATTGTTTATGCCTAACAGGGTGGGAATCAAGCCAAGTGTCAATATAATGTTCCACAGTGGTGGGACTGATGCTTGGCATTTGAGAGTAAGCCCATGCAAAGATATCCCTATATTCTTGGAACAGGGTAGTGTATGAGACCACCTCATCCTAAGAGCAAGCCGCCCCTAGTGAGATCTCTTCAACTATGCCAGGTTTGTTTGAAATATTAACCTTAATGGTAGGTGAAATATTTGCCATGTTCCTTTCCACGAATGCATCTGGTGTCAAGATGGGATTCTTAAACCAATCTACTTGTCTTGGAGGCAGGAAATCATTTGATGCTATGACATAAATATCAAGGCTAGGTGCGTCAGTGGGAATAAATGCTTTTTCAGGTAGAAAGTATGAGTGATGATGCATGGCGTCCCATGGACATTCCAATTCTGTCATGGCTTCTAGAATATCTTCATCTAAATGAAAAGGATTATCTAGTGTTGAATTGGGTTGTGCAGGGCCTTGAAGTTGGAGTTCAAGCCTAGCTATGCTAGTCAAAAAGAAAGAATATGGTTCAGTGGTTGATGACGTAAAACCTAGCAAAGTTGACAATGCGCAAGTAGGATGGGTTTGCACCATCATTGATGGTACCACTAGTGTGGTAGATTTAGCAGTGTCGACACCAAAAAATAATGAGCAGACTACACGAATTATGGTTCCTACAGACGAAGAAATGAATCATATGTGATGTTGTGCGTCATTAGCATTAGGTGGTGGTATAATTTCCGTAATGTTGGGTTGATAATGAGTGGGAGGAAGTTATTGCAACCTGGGTGGTGTTCAAGGGGAAAATTTTTCTTCCTCGTGATGAGGATGATGTTGAATCCTAAGTTGTCAAAATGTTTGCAATATATAACATGTCTCAAAACTATGAGAGGTACTAGTGCAAATACTACACATAGGACTAGTGCTAACACTATAAATGGTGTGGGTGTCAATATCATCCATAGCGTGAGACAATGACGCTTGGTTGGCGTCATGAGGTGGGAAAATCTTGGGTGTCGGCAGCCTCCAGATCTTAGTATTAGCATGAGGTGTGTTCCCAATGTGAGGTTGTCTCAATGCTGCTCTTGTTGCTCGAAAACGTGGAAGGTATTGACAATTCCGAATATGGTGTGCTTGAGAGCAGATGTAACATTGATGGCGTGAATGTCTAACATGGTTAGGTCGTGGAGAATCGACCAACAAGTGAAAGACGAATGTAATCTTGCCCAATTCCCAACATTGATTTACCAGGTGGTTGGGTCTGTCGCATATGGCGCATGTGTGGGGTGATTTTTACTAAGTGGCCTAAGGTCTTTTTGTCTTCCTTTTAGATCTAGATCAATGGTGGTGGTGGTTGACATGTTGATAAGTGCCTGACATTGGCTCAGGCGGGGTTTTGTCCTTGAATACGCAAAAGATGGACCTAGATCCATCATCCCCCACTGGTTTGGTGTTATTCGGGGATTGGGTATCTATTTCAACTAGATCAGAGTTCTCAACAATGAATCATTGCATGAATCCCGACATTTCATGGAATCGAGAAAGGCATGGGCAACACTAGGTATGATGGTTTCCTGAACAAATGTGGCGGTTGTGATGCCTGCATCTCAGTTTGCTGCTCAGAATGGGGTGTAGTTTGGGGTGCAAGTTAGGGTAATATCTCTTAAATTCCCACAACTCTAGACATTGGTTTATGAAATGGTCTTATTCATTGCATAAAGCACAAGTGGAGGTATGTTGGGGTGTCACTGATTCTGGTTGTCTCTGTGCATGGCAGGAGGTTGAGGGACGAGAAGAGGGATATGAGCAAGAAGCTTCTTCCCTAATGACATAAAAAATGGTTTTATACCCATCATTTGTTGGTAGTGATGGCGTCATGAGATTGACTTGGGTGAGTGCACCTAATGCATCTCAATATCGAAGGACTTCGAGGCAATGATGAGTGTAATTCCCGTAATCTGCGCATATGGCGCATGCATGGTTGGTGTGCAATGCCTGATAATGCACAGGTGTGCTCTTTTCTCCAGCAGGGGGAGGAGGATTCACTAGCACTTTTGGGGCATGCAGAAAAGCTTTTAGCTCATCTAACTTAGGGCACATATTGGTGGGGTACCCAACTACTTCACACAAAACACAGGGTGAAGGTACCCTAGAGGAAGCGAAGTTTGAAGCTTCTGCCTTCTTTCCTTTTTCTTATCCCTTTCTCTGGCACTGGCTGGTGTCGATGTAGGTGTTGCTTGTTGTGGGGTGTTATCCTGAGGAGGTACATGAATGAGGCCTATTGAGGTGATACCTGAGCTTGCCAACATGGCCTTAGGGGCCAGATACCAAATCGGTATCGCCAGAGCCATATTGGGCAACGAGAGCATTGTGATGACTTGGTGCGAGACAAAACCAAGTGGGGGGAATAAGAATGGTGTTTGGGTGATATCATATGGTAAGAATGAAGGATCAGGTACAACATTGCTATTGGTATCTAAAACTGGTTATTGATCTTGATGGGTGTTTGATGAACTCATCATGCACACCAGGGCTCATGTGGTCAGAGGAATATCCTCTATCACAGGTGGGTATCCTGGGAATGTCCCGAGGAGCATTGGTGACTTAAATTGGTCGAGGAAGAATTATGTGTATGTGGTGAGGGTGACCAATTTGGGAGATGATCAGACGAAAGGAAGCACACCATCAGGTGCATTTAATGTCTTCTCGTAATATGTGAGTTGGTCAATTGTAATAATTTTCCTGTCATGGGGGAACATCATTACCCTGAATACGGAAGATGCTATTGCTGACATTTCGTACATGTATCTTCGACCCAGAAGGATATTATAATCCAACTGTGCATCCAATACTTTGATATCTATGAGCACGGTTTTATCGGCCAGTTGCACTGGAACGCCTTGGTATAGGCCTACGAGAACAGAAGGGCGCCTGTCGTACGCTCTAAGAGTGATGTCAGATGGTTTGGGTTTGGGGGATCTTAGTTTTTTCCAAACTGTTTTGGACATAATACATGTGGATGCCCCCTCGTCGACTATGCAACGATGGATTGTGATATTCTGGACGAAGATCGGGATTTGAAAAGAGACGATTGATGGTAGATGTGGTGTGGCTTTATCCAAGTCAAAGACCATTAGATTGCTCCTAATGCTGAAAGTAAGGCTTTCCGTTGGGTTAGGCATAATTGTAAAACTTCCAATGCTGACATAGCTGAAGAAGTTTGGGCTAATTCATTGACTATGCTATAGCTGTGAGCAACCTTTGAGTTCTTTCCAGGCCATCATAAAGGACCTTTAACCATATTTTGCATGGGCTCTATGGCATATTTAGGGATCGTCAAAGGTGTTGTAGTTGTTGTAGGAGTCGAGGTGGAAGGGTTGGTTTTTGGTGGAGTTTTGTACTCTCGGTGGGACATCTATAGGAGAACATCTTCCCCTGCCATGTAAATGTCGTGGTTTGAGGCACTTTGGGAACTTCCTCCGGAAGGGTTCTGATGTTGTTGGGAGTGTTCCTGTTGAGTATTTACCACTCCTTGATGGGGGAAGGGATGTTGCATCATTGTAGGTTGTTGGTTTTTCCCCCCTTGCCCCCCACTATCTTTCATCCTTTTCAACTTAGGGATTTGAGGACAGCGATGGGTGTAATGACCATATTCACCACAAATGGAACAAGCGTGATTAGTCCGTAGACTCCTATTCTTGTTTTGCTTTTGTGGGTTTTTATTGGTCGATCCCTGGTTTTGGTTCCGGTTGGGGTTGCCCCCAACTGGTGCCCGTAGAGGTTGTTGCTAATTGTTTCCCCCTTTGCCAAGCTCTCCCTTTGGCTTGCTCTTTGGTTTTTCCTTAGCAACATTAGGTGGGTTAGTTGTGTTCAGTTGTTCAACCGATTGTTGTTGTAGAGTGAGAGAAGGTTGCACTAGATTAAACCCTGCATTAGCTTGTGCTAGTAGGTTATTCTGTTGAGGTGCGAGGAAAGAGAGATATTGGTTCTCTTGTCCCTGATTGTCGTATGAGTTCTGGGAAGGGGGAATTGCTTCCACATTCCTAGGGGGTATGGACCACCTTGCGTGGGAGGGTATTGGCCACCATGTGCAAGATGATATTGGTTAACCTACATAGCAGGATTCTGCATAGGCATAGGTTGTCCAAGGTAATATCCTGTGTGGTGAGTTGGTGCTATGGCACCAAATGGTTGGCCATTGTAACTGTATCCAGGGTACTAGAAAGCACTATTGATAATTGGCGATATTCGAAAAATATTGCAATATTTTTGGCAAAACGATATATCGCCAAGAAAATATCGCGATATTTTCAAAATTTCGGCAAAATATCGCAATATTTTGAAAATATCGGCTATGTTTAAAAATTTGAAAATTTTATTTTTTATGCTTGCCACTCTTTGCCGATATTTTGTCGATATTGCCAATAAGATGTTTTCTAGACCCTCACCGATATTTTGCCGATACCAATATTATCAACACTACTGGAAAGTGTTGCTGGGTTGATTTTGGGTTATGGTCCCAATCAATCCATCAGCAACATTGGATGCACCTGGTGTCTCTTTAAAAGTACGCAGATGTGGGGCGTCTAGAAGAACATGGTAGAGGTATCCAGACTGGGTGTATATAAGATCTAATTGTTGAGCTTTGCTAATGGCATCTTCCTCATTTTGTGGGGATGAATTTGCCACATATTTTGAGATTTCCGACGTGAGAGGTCTCAAAAATAGGTCGATTTGTCTTCAAACTGTGCTTTACACAAGCTACAATGTTTCCACGACTCATGGATGTGATCTGATATGTTTATAGCAAGTGTTTGTTTGAAGTGGGTAAGGAGTCCCAAGCCTGAGTCGTGATGGAACGGGAGCCAAAAGTATGTTAGGAACATTGTGGGTAGGGAACTAAAGCTCCCATGTGATGCAGAAGGTTGGTTAATATACCATTTCGCTGCGGGCCCTATAAGGGTGCGTTGAAACAGTCGTAATCGAATAGTATCGTTTGTGATACTATTAGATGAAAACCAAAAGTGAAAGGTCATGATATGATTTCTTGGGTCTTCTCCTTGCTTCCCTTCGAATTTTGGAATGTCCAAAGGGAGCTTGGTGGGCATGGCTGCCCAATTTTGGTGGCTCTAAAAGATTATGGATTCATCATGAAATAAATTCTAGAATCATTCTTCAAGATAAGGCACTCTTCATGAAATATCTTCTAACAACTTTCTCTCCAAAAATATCAATAAAAATCCCAACGAAGGTGGAGCGCTCCTCTTCTTTTGTGCATTTCTCCTTTTGACACTTTAACCAATCAAAATATTATCAACATGTATTTTAAAGGATGTACCCTTGAGAATGTGCAATGACAAATCCTCTTTAGAAAGTGGAGTGCTCTCCTCAAATAGGCTCCTTGACCTTGAACATTGTACCCATGATGTCCTCTGCATGCTAAACATACAATTTTGTCATGCAACTTCACTTTAGGAGTATGAAATATGCCTCAACAATAACTCCAAATGGAAGTTAATGCATCAAATAATATATAGAAAAGTTCAAAAATAAAATCACCCATTAAAGAATGAGACCATCCTCCAAAATCCTATGCATGTATGGGTGTTACTAGCTGTCATAATTTTTTCATATTTCCTACGAAAAAATATACATGTTTTAAATTGAGTTTTTACACTTCAAGCACCGAGAAAGAGAGTATTTCTGAATAAAAAGCACGATAATATTTAATAAATGGATGCTAGTCAGAGATTCTAACTCTTCATCCCACTCAGTTGCTATGGAAAACATCACGAACACATCATAATTTATTTGCAGTTATCAAAACCGTTGCTGCTTCTTTTAACTCCTTTTGGAAAGACGAGGATTGTTATTTGAAGAAATGCCAGCCTATATTTTAGGTATTAATCTGTCATGCTGCTTTCTTCAAGACTTGGGACACACTTGCTCTTCTTAAAAAAAATTGTGGAGAGAGAATAGAAGTCCTTACAAAATCAGCTGACAAGCTTACTCTTTTAGAAAGATTTAAAAAAAAAAACACGAAATATATATAATATATATACATATATATAGTGGAGAGAATAGAACTTCTTACGAGATCAGCTTTATTAATAGATGATCTTTGACTGTAAAGTCACAAATAAGGGATACTTATTTCCTCAAAAGCATCCAGGATTTGCACGTAGCCTCATCCACAAAGCATTGCATCATCACAGTATCACATCCCAAATCCTCAAGATGACTATGGTCAACCATATTATCACAGGAGCAGACCTCTTGGGTTTTGAGGCCGAGTCATCATCACCTCGCAGCGCAAGCACTCCAGCTTCATGTTAGAGGGAAGCCAATGGACAACAAACATGCTCTTATGCTTCTCCCCTTTTTGCTTAAAGGATTACTACAATTGATAAATCAATAAGGAATTACATCCTTTACATTTTCCATGTATTGTGTTCGCTTTTTTGGCTTTAAGACTACTATACAAAAGGAATTGCTTTAACCAACCACTTTGCAATACAGTAATCAAATTGTGAAGTCTTCAACTCAAGCTCTATACTTTCCAGCATTTTTTACCAGATGAAATAACACGAAAGTAGTTGTGCTGCATGATTTACAATTTGTGACTAAACAATGAACATGAAAGAATTGCGTCTCTTCATTCTGGCCTGGTGAAGTTTGGAACAAGTTCTGAGATTTATTCCATGATTTAAAGGGTCAAACTATTGGCATTTACCATAGTTTTAATTAAGAATACAACTTCTAAACAATGGCACGAGATAAAATTGTTTTCAAAAGGTGGACTACCCAAATATTTATAATTGCAACAACTGTCTTGGAACTATGACAACAAAGTTGCAGTTTTAGGCGACTGTAAAAAATATGATTCATAATTAACAATAACAACGGATGGCCTCCACAAAAGCCAATAAGTATCAAAACTTACAAAGAGAGTATGTATATCGAACTGAAAAAAGGAAAATAAAGAATAATGAACAAAATTACAACCAGTACAGAAAAGCTTGTCGAAGTTCTGTAAACATTGGACTTTTATGCTTTTGACAAGATTACCTTTCAGTTGAGAAAAATTATGAAGTTTTACCAAACTCAAACCAATTTGGAAATTTGTTTAATGAGATACACTGAATATCCTTCATGTCTTAGGAACATTTTTTTTTTAAATCATTCTGGGTTAGCCATATTTTTTGTAAGACATTGAAAATTACAAGGTAATGACTGTACAAATAAGCATAAACAGAAACAATAAAAAAGCAACAGCTAGCATTAACCGAATGAATAAAAATGCTATGATGATTAGGCTGGTGCATCGAAGCGAAAAGTTCAGTACACTTACCATCTCCAGCATTCCTCTTAATTGATAATGAATGATGATCCAAATTGGACCCATCAAGGACTGGCAAAGAACCATAATTGTATCAAGTCGGAATGAGTCTCTAAAAATTCCAAAAACAACGGTCAAAAACACCCTGAACCAGTGGCAATGGCAGCCAGCGTGGAACGACGAGGACCCCGGTCAAAGCGCGTTGACCGAGGCCCATGGAGACTGCGCAAGTGGTCAAAGTAGCCCCTAGGAGCCCCAGATCGGGAAAAGGAGGTGATTTTTTATGCGTGATTAGCGCCTAGCTAGGCGAACAGGGCCAAAATGGGGGAAACCCGAGCACTTGGACGCATGGCAAACCGGAGAACCACGGGCGGGAAAGGCAAAAAGCGCTAATCGTACAAGGCGGGACCCGCGCTCTAGAAACCGGCAGTATTGATCGGGGCACCCTCAAACGGTAAACGGTTTTGGAGAAAGCGGAGCGATCCCACTTAACGATCGACGCGTGGCGGCGGAGGTGAGAGAAAACCGCCATTGATCACGCGTTATTGGTCGAGCAGGTCAACCACGCAGGACATGTGAACGACGTTGGATCTGGGGGAACCCGATGGAGGAAGCAGAATCGACGAAGGATTAAGCCACATTTGTAAAGATTTGAGGTCCGTTTGACCGCCACAGTGGAGGAAGAACACATCCACGACATAACTGAAGAAATGAACCGACGAGCAGGGTGGTGTTGTTCAGACGGGGACACGTGGCCACTCCCTGAGCATTCATGTTGACACCGAACAGGGAACTCCAAGCACAGCTGCAGAAGGTGAATCGACAGAGGCGGAAGAGGAACCGAACAGGCATGGGGACGAATGGCTAAAAGCCATGAACAGAGACAATCGAATAAAAAGTGGAAGTAGACACAGAGAGGGAGACGACGAAAGTGGAACAGTTGAACAATGAGAGACAGAAACCAAAGAAGAGGCAGTTAAGCAAAAGCAAAGATAGATAGAGGGTCGAGCTGACCAGCGGCAGCATCGAGCACCAGAGAGCTTAAGAGATTCAAGCCATCCCCTAGAGGAATCTGTCAGGATCGAGCTTCACATCTAGCTCCTTTCATTGTAGACCAGAAGGTCACAGAGCTAGTAGGAAAAAGAAGAGTCTGTGTACTCCAGTGACTTGGGAAATCCAAAAAACCACCCTGCCAAGCAAACCTACTTCAGGAGAACTCACATTGAGTCCCTGCATTGTAATTCTCTGCTCAAAGACCCAATAAAACAAGGCCACCACTAAAAGCTGGACCGGAGACGTAGCCCTGGAGAATAGGGTGAACTCCTTATTAAAATTGCTTGTGTCTTTGTGGTTGCTTACTGTATTTCTTTGTTGTCTTTCCATTTAAAATGTCTGTGTATTGGCAATTTTATTGATCTGTTGCTTAAATAACACAGAACACACACCGCACATGAGTTTGTAATACCTTTTGTTAAATAAATCTTTAACTGATGTCACTCATAGGGTGAATATCAGATCAAGTGGTATCAGAGCAGTAGGCTATAAGGTTAGACAAGCTTGTATTGGTTTAGTTGTGAATGCTCACTAGATCAAAGCTCAAATTAGGAGAAGGAGAGTTGGTGGAAACTAATCCTAAAATTGGGAAAGTCTATCCTCGGAAGACAATGTCAGAGGAAGGTTCTATGGGCCAGACCCTCAATTCATAGAAAGTTTCCTAGCTATAAAGTCTATGGTAGAAGAAATATATAGGGACTTTAGAAAGCATAAGGATGAAGATTCATCAGGTTCTAAACAAGATAAAGAAAAAGATAAGTCTCATTCCCATGACCACTCAAAAGGAAAGGGGAAAGAGGAAAGCTTTCTCACACTTCCTAATAGCCCTGTGCATAATAAGAAAACATCTTTGATTAAGTTAGATGTTAAATTTGATTTGCCTATATATGATGGAGAGTTAAATGCTGAAAAGTTGGACAATTGGATTAGACAAATTGATGTATATTGCAGGGTACAAAACATAGACTCGAACAAGAGTAAGATTCAGCTGACAAGCCTACGCCTAGGAGGCACTGCCTTGGTTTGGTGGGAAGGCAGAACCCAAGCTGATATGAAGAAGCATCGTAAGACCATCTCTGTCTGGAGTGAATTTGTTGCTGCAATCAAAAAGCAGTTCTATCCATTGGCCTACATGCAACAAGCCATGATGAGTTGGCAAACTCTTCAGCAGCTGAAAGGGCAAAGTGTACAAGGGTATACTCAAGAGTTCAAAAAGAGAGCATTGATGTTGAGTATCTCATTAGACTCATCAGAAACTCTTTTGAAGTACATTGGTGGTCTACACAGCTACATAAGGCATACCATCCTCATGTTTAATCCCACTAGTATAGATAAGGTATCTATACAAGCTACTCATCTAGAAGTTAGGGAAAGAATGGAAATTCAGAAGTTGGGGGACCATCCCAACCCACTGTAAGCAAAAGCAAGGAGAAAAGAAAGCAGAAGTGGAAAGCAAGAAAGGCTAACATTGCATAGAAAAGCAAAGCTTCATGCACTCACTGTAAAAAGGATGGGCATGATGATGAGCACTGTTGGATTCTACATCCAGAGCTGAGACCTAAAAAGTCTGAGGGCAAGAAGAAGAAGACTTTTGCAGCTATTCAGAAAGATTTGGGGTCAGACTCGGGAGATGAAACAATCATTGCAACCATAGGTATAAAAGGTAAAAATTCTGAAGCATCTACCAGTAATTCTGCTTAATCTGTTATTGATGAAGAACTTGAGAGAAAAAGACATGAGCTTTTCCATATTCGAGTTGTTTCCAAAAATCAAAAGATTGATACTTTGTTTGATAGTGGCTCACAAGTAAATCTAATTTCTAAAGCAATTGTAAAGAGATTGGGATTAACAACTACACCTCATAAGAAACCATACCCATTAGGATGGTTGAATGATAAAGCACAACTACAAGTGACTAGACAGTGCAAACTCAAGTTTTCTTTTGAGTCAACATTTGTAGATGAGGTTGAGTTAAATGTAATTTCTTTGGATATATGTGGAATTGTTTTAAGAAGTCTTTACTTGTATGATAGAAAGGCTATTTTCTACAGAGCTGAGAACAAGTATGCACTTGTTAAAGGTGGAATCGAATACTTTGTAAGAGCTCACAAGCTCAAGAATAACTATACTCTCATAAACTCAGGACAGAAGAAAGGAATGATAAATTCATGCAAACAATTCTTACTAATAGTTGTAAAGGAAAAGAAACCTAATAAAACCAATGTATTTGAGGGTTGTAATGCTAATCAACAAGCTGATATAGAAAATATTGTTTCAGAATATGATGTCTTGTTCCAAGAACCTAAAGGTTTGCCACCCAAAAAGGGAATAGTACATGATATTATTTTGCAGCAAGATGTTCCATTGCCTAACATTGGGATGTACAGGTTGTCTGCTTTAGAGAATGCTGAAATCAAGAGGCAGGTGCAAGAGTTGCTTGAGAAAGGGATCATCAAGCCTAGCACATCACCGTTTGGGTCACCAATCATTTTGGTGAGAAAGAAAGATGGCTCGTGGAGAATGTGCATTGACTACCGAGAACTAAATAAGATAACAATCAAAAATCGTTATCCCCTTCCTCGCATAGATGATCTTTTAGATCAATTGAAGGAAGTTGTTTATTTCACCAAGCTAGATTTGCACAGTGGATATCATCAGGTTAGAGTTGCAGAGCAAGATGCATGGAAGACTACTTTCAAAAAAAAGCAGGGATTGTATGAATGGCTGGTTATGCCTTTTGGCTTGACCAATGCCCCTGCTACTTTCATGAGATTAATGAATGATGTACTCAGACCTTTTCTTGCTGATTTTGTTATTGTATATCTGGATGACATTCTGATTTTTAGTAAAACGTGGGAAGAATATTTAAGGCATGTTAAGCAGATGTTAGATGTTTTGAAAAGAGAAAAACTTCATGTTAAACTCTCCAAATGTGAATTTGGCAAAACCTCTCTAAATAATTTGGGTCATATAGTAGGGGGAGGTGAATTGAAAATAGATCCCTCTAAAGTGGCAGTCATTGTAGACTGGCCTAAACCCAAGTCTGCTACAGAAGTGAGAAGCTTCCTAGGAGCAGCACAATATTGGAGGAAGTTCATTTCAATTTTTTCCTCAATTGCAACTCCCTTACATGCCTTGACAGTATTGCACAAGGTGTTTCAGTGGGGAGGTAAACAACAGAAAGCCTTTGACACCTTGAAAGAAAGAATTAGTACAGCATCGGTACTAGCACTGCCAGATCTACAAAGACCATTTGAGATCCAAACTGATGCCAGTGACTATGCCATGGGAGAAATGTTGACATAGCACGGTAAACCCATATGTTATCATTCTGAGACTTTTAATTCTGCAGTAGTTAACTATCCTACATATGATAAATAATTGTATGCATTAGTTCACAGTGTGAAAAAGTGGAAACATTACTTAATGGGCAAAGAAACAGTAATACATACTGATCATCAACCACTTCAATACCTACACTCCCAAACTAAGTTGCAACAATCAAGACATTACAGATGGATGGGTTTTCTACAACAGCTTCATTTAGTCATCAGATATAAGAAGGGCATACATAACAAGGTTGCAGACATGTTATCTAGACCCATTATATATGCATCTACCATACTTAAGCATAATTTTGTGCTGCATGAAAGCTACATAGAACAGTATGCTCAGGACATGGAATTTAAAGATGTATATGCAACTTTGAGTCAAGGCAAACGAATAGAAGAATTGGACTATCACATGAAGGACCGACTCTTATATCATTGTGGGAAACTCTGCATTCCACAAACTGAGAGAATAAAGATAATTAGGGAAGCACACACTTCTCTGATATCAGGTCACTTTGGGGTAAGTAAAATAGTTGCTTGGCTGAAAAGGTTCTGCTATTGGCCAAGAATGAGTGAGACAGTTTCTAGATATGTAAAGAGATGTGCTATGTGTGCAAAAAGCAAGCCCAACAATAGAAAACTAGACACGTACACTCCATTGCCAATTCCTTCTCACCCTTGGGAAAGTATTTCCATGGATTTTGTTGGATGACTGCCTAAATCTAGGAAAGGTCATGATTATCTATATGTTGTTATGGATAGGTTCAGCAAAATGTGTATTTTGATACCCTGTAGTAAACAGATTACAGCTGAACAAACTGCAAAATTATTCTTCGAACATGTATGGGTTCATTTTGGATTGCCCACTTCTATTGTATCTGATCGAGACACTAGATTTGTGGGGAAGTTTTAGTCAAGTCTATGGGAACTAATGGACACCAAATTAAAGAAAAGTACAGCTTTTCATCCACAAACAGATGGCCAGATAGAAGTAGTTAACAGGACGGTGATCCATTTACTGAGAGGATATTGCAGCAAACATTCTAAGCTTTGGGATGAACACTTGTGTTATGTGCAGCATGCTTACAATAGAGCCAAACACTCTTCTCCACAGAGATCTCCTTTTTAGACCTGTCTTGGTTTCATACCAAGGTCTCCTTTGGATTTTGTCTTTGATAAAGACACCATGGTTGATAGACACAGTGATGTGGACAAGGTAGCTAGGTTCATTGAACAGATCTAGGAGATCCACCGGGCAATACAGGAACAGTTGGAAAAGAGCCAGGCCAAGTACAAGGCTAGGCACGATAAGCATCGGATGGAGCATAGTTTTCAATTTGGAGACCAAGTCTGGCTATATATCAGCAAGGACAGGATGCAAGGTAAAAGTAAAAAGCTAAAACCTATCAGGTATGGACCCTTTAGGATACTCGAGAAGATTGGTGAAATTTCTTTTTGCCTTGATTTACCTGCTTACATGCACATATACTCAGTCGTGAACGCAGATTGCTTGAGGTTGTTTGAACCTTCAATGATTGAGGACCCTAAAGAGTAGAGTCAATTACCTTCTGTTGATGACCTGCTACCTGAATATCTTAATGAATTATGGTAAGACACAGTACTGGATAGGAAGGTAAGGACGACGTGCCATGGACAGGTGGAGTACCTCAGGATTGGTCTTAAAGGTTCGAAGCTGAGCAGTGCGAAGTGGATTGAGATTGGTCAAGTGACACAACACTTTCCTCACTTAGTCGATGCTTGAAGAAAACCAACTTTTGGTGGTCCAAAAGCTCTTTCAGTGGGAAGGCCATGATCCGAATTAGATCAATAAAAGACTGTCAAAGAACCATGACTGTATCGAGATGAAACAAATCTTTAAAGAATCCAAAACAACATCAAAAACACCCTAAACCAGTGGCAATGGCAGCAAGCGTGGAACGATGAGGACCTCGGTCAAAGCGCGTTGAACAAGGCCCATGGAGACTGTGCAGGAGGTCAAAGTAGCCCCTGGGAGCCTTGGATTGGGAAAAGGAGGTGATTTTCGATGCGCAATTAGCGCCTATCATGCATCGCTGGGTGAACAGGGCCGAATTGGAGGAGCCTTAAGCACTTGGTTGCGTTGGGAGCCAGAGAACAACAGGCAGAGAAACGAAAAGTGCTAAAAGGACAAAGGCAGGACCTGCACTCTGGAAACCGGTGGTATTGATTGGGGCACCCTCAAACAGTAAACATTTTTGGAGGAGACCGGAGTGATCCCACTCAATGATCGATGTGTGGCAGCGGAGGTGAGAGAAAACCACCATTGATCGCGTGCTATCAGTCGAGCAAGTCAACCGCATGGGATGTGCGTATGACGTTAGATATGGAGGAGCCCAGATCGGACGACTGAGATTGCACCCGATGGAGGAAGTGGAATCGACAGGGAGTTAAGTCATGTTCTAAAGGGATTGGGAATCTGTTTGATTGCCACGGTGGAGGAATAATGGATCCATGACGTAACTGAAGAAGAAAACCTACGAGTAGGCTGGCACTATTTAGATGAGGACACATTGCCACTCCTTGAGCGTTTATGCTGACGCTGAATAGGGAACTCCAAGCGCAGCTGTAGAAGGCGAATTGACAGAGGCGGAAGAGGAACCAAACAGGCACAGAAACAAATGGCTAAAAGCCATGAATGGAGACAGAATACACAGTCAAGTGGAAGTCGAAGTGAGGTCCGAGAGACAAAGGAAAAGACCAGAATCCTGAGAGGAGGATCGAATACACGGAGAAGAAGGTAGTAAAGCAAGAGAAAAGCAGGAAGAGACAGAGGGCCAAGCTAATGCAGTGGCAACATCGAGCACCACTGAGCTTGAGAGATTCGAGCTACCCCATAGAGGGATCTGTCCAGGTTGAGCACCACGTTGGGCTCTTACCACTATAGACCAGAAGGTCACAGAGCTGGTAGGAAGAAGAAGAGTTTGTGTACTTCGGTGACTTAGGGAATCCAAGGAACCACCCTGCCAAGCAAAACCTGCTTTAGGAGAACTCACATTGAGTCCCTGTATTGTAATTCTCTGCTTAAAGACACAATCAAACAAGGCCACCACTGAAAGCTGGACCGGAGACATAACCCTGGAGAGTAGGGTGAACTCCTTATTAAAATTGCTTGTGTCTTTATGGTTTCTTATTGTATTTCTCTGTTGTCTTTCCATTTAAATGTCTATGTATTGGAAATTTGATCGATCCATTGCTTAAATAACACAGAGCAACACCAGCACATAAGTCTGTAATACCTTTTGTTTAATAAAACTTCAACTAATGTCACTCATAGGGTGATTATTAGAGCAATAGCGCACTCCTTAAGTGTGGCAGTAGAGAAGCCACAAACCACTTGCAATGTTGTCCATTTCTCAAATTCATGTTGGCTTCGCAGATTGTACATTTCAGCCTCTAATCTAGTTCCCAAGGCGTCTCGCCCGGTAGCATCGTGATCTCTTTGAATCCCACAATCGACCACACTTCAGATTTAGGCCTGCTAAATTCCCTATTCAGTGTTGTTTGGATGTTCGCTACTCTAGCATTCAGGTTATCGCTAGAGTACTTAATATACTAGGTTAGCACGCAATCTTGCAGAGCAATAACTAGTGTTTCCTTATTTATGTTATCATTTGTAACACCTTGAGCTTCCCATACAACCCTCACAATGAACCAAAATTGGTTTGGGTCCTCATTTCCCAAGCTTTTGAACAAAGTTAACTTCATCGTGGTTTCCATACTAAATCGTGGTGGTGGTGGAGGTGGTGTGGGTGCAGTTGGAGGTGATGGCGGTGAAGATGGAGGTGGTGTGGGAAGAGGTGGTATTCGCAGAAATCCCTGTCTTATCAATTGAATAGTGCTTCACGAAGATACCTTTGCTATCCCTTCTACATCCCTTCATGGTGGTGAAATCAAGGGGCTATACTCAAGACCCTTATTTTCTTCGTTTCTGTAACTTTTTCCACTTTGCGTAGTCCCAAACATCAAGGTAACTACATAACCTGTTTTTTCGCACAACAACATTTTAATCCAAGTATTCAGAGATTTTATGTACTTACCTCACGGTCTTTTGAAAAAGCATCTCTCTACCTCGCGATAGCTGACTGAGGTGTCAACTGTGAACTCAATAAAAAATGCTCTTATAATGCGATCAAGGCAATGATCAACAACGCGCACGATCTTATCCTCTGATGCTTCCAACCTTTGCACTAGCTCTGGGATCTGCACAATAGGATGGTCAAGTTTCCACCTTCCTTGGCTATCTGCTAGCTTCGCGATCCACTCATATAGCTTAGTAGGGAAAGAGGTGAAAATTATTTCGTGGATCTCTGTATATAGGTATTGGTCCAACCACTGTTCTTTTGACGGTCGCGGGTTTCTGTTCTCCTACACTATAAACTCATGAATCCTTCTGTCCAACTAGCCTTCAATTTCTTTCTTAGTTGGATTTCAGTGATACAACATCATACATCTCTCATGCAGATTCCAGTCCCGCCAATGGAACCATTTGTTGGCTTGTGGGGGCCTAACCCGGGTTCAATGTTAGTTAGTCAAACAAATACCTACACTACTAGTCCTTTGCGCATGAGCCCACGAAGAGTGGACTAAAGTCTCACCCGAAGCAGTATGGGGGGATGTTGGAACCAAGTTTCACACCCTTGAGATGGTTGTGATGTCGATTTATTCCAACTATACCTGCCTTCGCATAGGTTACTTATCCCTCTACTCTACTCTTCAGTACCTTCGTGAAATGTACAATCAACTTCCATGCAGCCCTAACCAGGGGTTGATATGCTTTCGCACTACTAGGGAAGCGAACTGTGATATTTCCCAGACTATGCTAAGTATCTTACTTATCTTATTAACAGATCTTAGTTAACTTCATGTAAACATATGTTCTTACTTGCATTCACTTAATTAATACAGTTATAAACATTCACGCATCATATAAGCATTAGAAGCGAAATACATACCCAATATAACAAATGCATAAAAAGGAAATAAAGACGTGGCAATTATAGAATACTTCTCTTTATTGATAATTCTAGATGATTATAGACTCGACTCGCCCTAC
Source organism: Pinus taeda (assembly GCA_000404065.3). Lineage (NCBI taxonomy): Eukaryota > Viridiplantae > Streptophyta > Pinopsida > Pinales > Pinaceae > Pinus > Pinus taeda. Next base: position 22,139 of record APFE030198581.1, on the reverse strand, counting down.
GTACTCTGTTGCAAAGCCTCTACCTATGCTATGACCCAAAACTTAGGCTTCTACTCAGAGCTATCCTTCATACATCATTCCATAATTGATTCTTTGTTGTCTTTTATTTATTGATCTATCTACTTAGAGCTTAGCTCTATTTATACAATCCCATGGTCTGCGGACCATGGGTAGATCTTCTACAATCGACATTACATTATCAAAACAAGGGTGGACAACCCTATGACTCTTCAACAACTACGCAGTCCATGATGACAAAATGTGGAGTCTTTACATTAGGATTACAAAATTGGGCCAAAATATGGGCTTTAAGCCCCAAAACTACCCTTGGAGGATCCCACGACCAACAGTGAGATTTGGGGCTGTACTATTTCCATATAATCTTGGAGGAAAATTTAGTAAATCCATACGTGATTTGTAATAAATAAGCTTCAAATTAGCTACAATTCCCTTTAGCCCATTCTTGTTTTTAAAGTTGGGCTTCCTCCTCCCAAGATTAAGACTATGATTAAGTTTGATATGTAAAATACCATGGATATTCCAATGGAATACTTCATCACAACAAATCTTATAATATTCTGAAATATTAGAATATGAAAATTAATTTATCCTTAGATTAAAGATTAATTAATTACTAGCTTTTCTTTAATTTTATGAAATAATTGAAATGCAAAAATGAAAGAACAGGTACAAGTATACACCATCCATGAAAATGAACACAAAATTTATCCTAGGAATCCTAATATGATAAAAAAAACCTAGCTAGAATGTGGGGGTTACGATCTACACTCTTTGCTTCAATTGTAAACTTTACATACAAAGGAATGGGAGCTCAATATGGAGTTATGTTTTGACATTGTGTCCTGAACAATTGCTATATAATCTACTTCCTCTATTATGCTCACAAAATAAGAATCTCACATGTTTTTCTTAGATATGGAACAAGATAAAATGCTAAAGAATGGAATTCATTCTCCTTCTGGCAACCTAATATTTAAGATAGAATGATAGCCACTTAGGGGTAGGGTTTTGACTTCCTCAACCATCAAGTATGACAAGCTTTTTGAACTTTTATAATCTTCTCAAAATTATACACATGGATAACCCAACATGTATGAGTAATGGGGACATGATAAGACATCAATTTGTGCCATGGTGGTCAATAAAGTAGTTCAACTTGCATGAGACATAACTTTCACATATGAGCTGTAATTGACATGCCTTTCACATCATTAGAAATTTTTTGAATATGTAAATCAACATTGATGTGGCCATGTGATTTTTGAATATTGCAACTCAAAAAATTCATTTGATGCCTCAATATGGCTTCAAAAATGTTTGGGCCCCAATTTTCCAAACCATGACTTGCCACTAAAATGAGCTTTACATGTCAATTCCTCTAAAATTTTCTCCCATAAAGTACCAATATAGATGAAAAAATATATGATAATCAAATTTGAGTCAAGTACTTAATGTGCAAACTCAAGCTAATTAAAATGAGGAATGGAAAGCTTCCTAGCACTTCTTCAATCATAATTAAAACTCATTAAAGGCTCAAAAAATGATGAACTAGAGACACAAAATGTTGGTTAAACCACTGGGGGATAGTGGAGGATGACATCCTTCAATATATAAAAAATATTAAAACTATTGTAACTAAGTTTAAAAGGATATTGTGGGGCAATATAAAGATCAATAATAAAGAAATAGTAATAACTATAAAGAATTCAATATCCCTAAATCAGAAGATCATTTTTTTTCATTGTTTCCATCTCAAGAAAGACAATAAATATTGTAAAGATAAAAACAAATTCAAACAAGATTCACAATGGAATAGAACATTATGTAATACTTAAAATGCCTTGGCACAAAATAATTTCTTAAGTCTGTGAGACTAATAGTGCAATGGATGAAAAACACATTCTCTTGGATTTCTTGAACTACAAAGACATTCTATCTAGTTTCAAAACATTTTCAATAATACTAAACTCAATAGCATGTTAACTCACACAATTCAAAAGCAACTTAGAATTCATTTCCAAGTTTTTCCATCACAAAAACAACTTAATATATAAACCTAATTTAAGATTTTTAGGGTTGATAGACCATAATTTGTCTTAGTGGATGGAAATCATCATCTTTATCATAAATTATAATGTAGGATAATGTTTTAAATCAACATAAAACATGCAAATTTAAAAATCAAAGCAATTTTCCATAACTAGCTCTACATTAAAATTGACTAAGAATATCATTGGAAAAAGGAGCAATGGTATAAAAGGAAAAAACCTTAAAATCACGAGATCAATAAATATGTCACATTTTAATATGTATTAAGAATTACAAATTCCATGATGGGATTGTTGTTATGTGTTGTCCTATAAATATTATGCCTTCAACCTACCCATGATGGAAATCTTGTGGTGTGTAAAGATATTGCCTTAGTATAAAATCATATAGAATAGTTGTGTATAGATATCATGTCCCCAACCAAAGAAGCATATATTATTAGCTAGAATGATTGGATGTAAAGGCCATGCTTTAGCTAAAGAAATATCTATGGACTACTGGAATAATTTATGGGTGTAAAAATATTACTCTCAATATTATGTATTAAATATATTTATCGTATTATTATCCCTCACCTTTTATGTTTTAGTGACTAAAATAATCAAGCTGACATCATTTTTAATCTCTTATTCTAAGTCTTAACTTGAAAATATATCATTGACTTTTTTACATCCAATATCATGCTTGAAAATATGCCCACTATTATCCTAGAAATTACATAGAAACTAAGGAGGTATTGCTCCATAGATCTCACCTTAAGATCCTCTAGATAGTGTGTGAAGGATCTAAGCAAATTCACTAACTCTAGTGTGATAACAAAGCATTAAAATAATACATGAGGATGACTAGATCGTACTTTAGCATCCACATAGGTTATGTAGTTTGTAGACCCCTTTGAGTCACTAGAAACCAAACTTCAATATGAAAATACTGCTCCAACCTATTCGATTTGATACCCTACCCACATGCGCCACCAAAAAAAATATTGTTTTCCTTTGTAGAAGGAAAGTTAGAATGAACAAAAGATAAAACAATAAATAGATCATATTCTAACCTACATGAACATGAAATAGGGAGAAAAATCACTTTTCCATTCATAGATAAAAATAGTACATAGAAATGGTATACCTTAATTAACATGCATGCTCTCCTCTTCCCTCAACTTATAGGTGGATTGCGCTAATATTACATGCAAGAGAAGAAAATTTTGCCAATATTCCACCAACACAACTAATATATCTCTTTATGATTCTCTCTCCTCACCCTTGAGAAGGTCTCACTAAATAGGTGTTTCCTAGATCTGGGAGGATGTATCTGGACACCTAAGGCCATGACAAGTTAGGCTTGATGGCATGTGAATTGGTAGATGTAAGTCATGGATAGACTTGATGGAATGTGAACCAAGCAATTACAAGTCATGCATAAGTTTCATGCTCAATTATGAGCATTTCCCAACTCACTAAGAACCTTCTCAGTTATCAGTTTCTTCTCAATTATGAAATAATTATTATTTCATAATTATGAAACTATGACAAAATAATTATGATAAATTACCCAATTATGTAACTTCATCCTTATAACATATAATAACTTCCTTGTAGACCCATATAAGTAAAAACAAGGGTGAGACGAGATGCATTCTATCCAACAACTCAAGTAAGTTGAACTAGGGTCTCTCTCACTGTAGTGGAGTGCAAAATAGGGTTATAACATATGTCCCCTAATGTATGAGGTCAGAAGATAAAATGATGTCCCAAGGGCGAGCATATCCATGCTCGAAATAAAGAGTAATGAAACATGGTTGCCAAACTACACACTATAGATCCATGACATGAAATTCTAGGCCATGGAAATGAGCAATGCATAGTGCATCCATGTGAGAAACCATAATATCATAGTTACTGAAAAATATAATGTGGATCTATGTCACATTGTAAATCATTAGGACTATGGACACATAGAAGAATGGTGCTCCAAAGTAGTCCTTAGAGTACATAATATGGTACAAATTCCAATGTAGCTTGGGAAGGGTGCCATATAAAAGTGAGATGTCCCTAATCCAATGTCCTCTACTAAATCTTGATGGTACAAATCTACAACATGTCACTGTATGAGCTGATGTTGAGCATGGTATAAAGCTTCTAATTACCATTCATTGATATATACCATTAATAGATTAATGGGACCCGCCAATGATGAAAATGGACCCCAGGGTACCTAGCATAATCCACAAGTGTGAATAAATGAGTTTACATCAAACACTTTCAAACTTGATCGATGAAGAGTCAATGATGAAAACTCATTGTTGATGGAAAGTAAGCCCTCCACTAAGGTTGGAAAGCTCTAAGGTACTATTGATTCCTAGATCTAGCTTCTGGATAAAAAGTTGAATTCAACATGAGAAGATCTATCAAAAGATGGCCTTAATGTATTCCCCATCAATTGACACAAAACATATCAAGAGATGATATAAATGGATGAAGTCACCAAGTAAACCTAACATAGGGATGGTCAAATCAAAATGACAAGGACTATAGGTGGTTGACTGAGGTTTACACTTCCCTTAAATATATAATGTCATGACATAAAAATGACTTGGAAACATTGACTTATGAGCACCATGTGATATCATGTAACAACATAGGAGGCATTGAAGCACGCTCCATATTAACTAGAAGAGTAATCATCTAGAGGAATAAAAGGACTCATATGTTTGGTATGGCTTGTCAGAAATCTAAAAGATAGTCATAAGGTATCGACACAAACAAGTGCCATGTTTAAGGGTGACATGAATGACACTATTGTTTTGACTAATAGAATGATCAAACCAATTTCCCTCCCTCTCTTTTTATTGGTTTGTATCTCCTTCATGGTTTAGCAAGAACAAAAGAGAAGACAATAAAAATTGATAATATATTTTTCATTAGTTTTGAAGATCCCAATAAATGATAAAAATATACTCGATAAGGTGTCTTCTTTGTGGTTTAATGAGCTCAAAGTAGAGATATTAATATGCTCCATACAAAGTATTTTTTCCATGGGCTCTTAAGAGAAAAAAAATAGTAAAAGGATTCTTAGTACCCTTTAGTGTTTAATGAGAATGAGAAGAATACAAAGGAAGATCATCTTAGAGGAATAATTTGTATAAAGGCTTAGATTTTTTTTCTTTGATATGACAAAACCATAATTGTGATGAAGCAAAGAGGTTGGCAAGCAAAACCACTCATCATAGTGATCCGTCTAGGAAGGATAAAAAACATAAAGCAAAGGCTAACAATAAGGCCAGGAGCAATGTCATTGCAATGATAAAAGCTAGACCAAGACATATGAACACACAAAAAATAGTAAGGCAATGTGTAAGATCTATTACAAGGTAAAAGAAGTGATAGAATCCTCCTAGGGTATGGCCAGAAGATGAAAAATAAGAGGAAATGACGCTTAGATTTAAAGTCATGGTGGGTCAAAAGGATAGATTATGGAGTGATAAAAAGACACATAATGGAAACCAACATAGAAATAAGTGTTAAAATAGGGTTTCCACGTGGAATAATTACAAATTACAATGTGTAAATATAGACAGATGATGAGGCTTATCAATGAGTAAACTATATGGACCTTAATTCCACTCTCTAGCTTATTAAAATCAACTTTTCTCACATTTCTTTACATGTTTTGTTATATTTTTCTTAGTGAGAAGGGTAAAGATGAGATTTCATGTCTTATGGTCTAATATGCATTGATTGTAGGTTTTGGAGCAAATTTTGGCTAGTTAAAGTGCAAGAACTCGAAGTAGAAAAGCAAGAGGGATTTTAGGAGATTGGATCTCCCTCCTTAACTCCTCACTTACTCAAAGATTCTTCCACTAGATCTCATCATCTCGGAGTTACAAGTATCTGAACCATTAAGATCGTTGGCAACCAAGCCAATGATAGTTGAAGACCAGTTGATATCAAATTTGGGAGCCAAGCCTCACTAAATTTAAGGAATCTGTTGGTAGCTTTAGTTGTATAAATAAGAAGGCCTAGAGCCTCATTAGGATTCAACTTTTTTTGTTGTTTCCAAGAGGCATTTTCAAGCTAAGACATTGTGACTGACGAATCTTGTGTATTTTTTATATTTTAAATAAAATGAGAAGCATTCCCTTGATCTAGCACTAAGTTGACTGATAGGGCTGAAACTCTTGGGTTAGGGCCCAACCCTAGCAGTGGAGGTTCCTATTTTTGTACATGTATGCTTAGATTACATTCATAGTTAGTTTTTGAAGTGATTTTGGTTTTGTTAATTTGAAAGTATTTGGAGCATTCATTAGTTTGCTTCCATTTGTGGATAGTTAGTTCAGTGGTATCATATTTACAGAAGACACTCTAGAAAAGCTGGTGATAGTGGATTTCACCTCATCTCCCTTATGGTATCATGACTTGAGGGTTCCATTCACACAACCCAAAAACATATTTCTTTCTTTACTGCATGCTCTAGGGTTTCTTGATGAGTAGATCGTTGTCGTTGAGTTTCTTAGGATGATTTACAATTGTCATTTTTGATCTCTTAAGTTTTGCATTTGTTTCAAAGAACTTCCTTTCGTGAACTTAGCCACTAGATATTAATAACCCTATTTCTTCCATTTAATAAATCTTTTCCATGCGTAGATGAATCTGTGCATAAACAAAGACAAGAATGTATGTTGTTGTAGGAGCTTCTAATTTTTAGGGAGACCTCATCTCAATTGCCTCATCCAAGCCTTATCCACCCATGTTTCCAAATTCCACCAAACCCTAAATCCAAATCCTTGTTTTGTAAGCAAAATTTCCATTTCCATTGAGAAAATCCAACCATTTTGAAGCATGTGACTAAGCCTTGGATAGTGTTCACCCCCTCCATGCCTTATTTATCCATCATATACCTTTCCCACACTTCATTCTACCTTCCCTACGATCTCCTAATCTTTCATCCTATTTCGTATAGTAAAACAGGGCATCCTATAGTAGAACTAGGACATCATGTAGTAGTACTACAAGAAACCCTATAGTAGCCTATTTTAAGCCATAATTTAGCAAAATTGTCATATAAACTTGGATTAAGCCTCTCCTTGGCTTCCATACCCTTGGGACTAGTCCATACCTCTTCCTCCATACCTGTCTCCCCTGCCAAAGAACAAGTGAAGAATAGCATTTTCATTCATAAAATTAAAAAATAAAAAAAAGGTATTTTTTATACAATTCCTAAATTAGCACATGCATGCAGCAACCATAATACTTCTTAGATCAGATTCCATGCTTAGTTAGTCTAGGTCATCACAGTCCATAAACAAGGTTAAGCTAGGTTTCTTTTGCAAGAAAAATGTGTCAATGAGTAGCTAAAAGATTTCATGTCACTTTACAAGAATCTTCCAATTCATTCTTTCATTCCTTAAAGTAGGCAATATTCCTTTTCTTTCATTAAGGTTAATTTTCCCTTCTTCATCTGGTAGTCAGACTTCTTCTACTCAATAAAATACTGGGTTGAGAAACCCTAGTGGTCTATCACCCCAGTTGAAAAGTGACAAGAGTAGACCATTACATCTACTGTGTACACAATAGTGTCACCTCCAAGTTTGTACGAACCCTAGGTTGATGAAGTAAAGTTGGTAGCCCCAGGAGTTGCAAAATTCTTGCTGCAATACTGATGCTCATCACTTTTTGGCGCTATTTCCGAGGAGGTGTTTGAGTAGATGTGGTTTCTGCTTTCTTTCTTTCCTTATTTCTTTCTAATTCTACAAATAGTTCCATTCACTAGATACTTGAAATATTGTTTTTCTTTCTTTCCAATTTTGCAAATAGTTCTATTCAACAAGTAGTTGCAATTTGGTTTTGATATCTTTCCATTCTGTAAGAAGTTCTAAAGAAAGCCTAAAAGGAAAAAACAAACTCCTTTCATGCCTTGTAGGAGTAGATACAATTTAGGGAATTCTTTTCCAAATACCCCCACTGCATAAAAAAACCAACCTTCCCTCTTCTTTGGTGGCTGTGAGATAGAGGACCCATTAGGTGAACAACCAGAGATATTTGAAGAGCCTATTAAGGAAGAAGAAAAGACCATTCCACCAACTTACACCATGGCTGAAAATAGAAATGGGATTAGACAAAGAGAAGGAGCTGAGAATAGAGTTGAGGGTGTTTTTCCCATTAGAGAAACTAATGGGGATGTTGGGATGAAAAACATAAGCCCCTCTACAGTTCCTCACTTCCATAGCCTGAACTTAGAAGACCTGGATACCCTTTTTTTCAAGTTTGTTGTCATATGAAGAACTTATGATTACACCTCTGATGATCAGAAGTTGAAATTGTTTCCATCCACTCTCAAAGATGTAGCCTTGCACTGGTTCATGGGTTTACCTGGGGATAGTATCACCACCTGCCTCAGACGCAACAAGCCTTCAACAATAAGTGTAGGACTACTATAGGTCCAAAGATACCAAAGAGGAAATTTTTAGAATGACCTTGGGACATGGTGAATCTTTAGAATATTATTACGAGGAAAGATTCCAACTTAGCTACAAAAGGGCCAGGTGCACCCTCGATCCTGAATCGCTTATGCTATTCATTCTTAAGGGGATCAAGGAAGATCTCCTAGAAACATTAAACTTGTTGTCATGATGAGACATCTATCAGTTACCCTATGAGAAATTGGGAACATGTTGGAAGGCTTTAAGAGTGAAATGTTGCATACCCTTACACTACAAGTGGACACCATGCAGATCAAGAGGAAGCAGGAGGAAGCAAAACGAGCCTTATATGTCTTCTACCCTAGATGCACTCGGAGGCACCCTAGGAATGAATGTCCATTAAATCTTATAGAAATCTACTCAGGATGTGAGTAAAACCACCCCACAGACAAGTGCTTTTCTATGGCTAGATTAAAATATGTGCATTAGGGAACTAAAGGGGTGACTGAAAAACTCTGCTACATTAACCAAAGGAGGCCTCAAGGACCTCAACCATACCAAAAAGGCATGCAAGGGGCATCTTATTCATGTTACAACCCTAACCAGAATATATCCATTTCCCCTTGGTGCCCTCCTTCTCATCCTTTGTGGTCCACACCTTCTCCCTTATTTTTCACCTTAGTGCCATTCCCAACCTGCCAACCGACTATTTCAGCCATATGCTACTCCACAACCTTAGTGTAATGCACCATCCCAAGGTTGGAGGCCCCCATAAAAACAAGATCCAACATTACTTCCTCCACCTCCATCTCAACCACAACTCCTACACCTTGCTTCACCTAAGCAACCTCATATTCCTGCCTAATCAAATCCGAACCGGAAAACAGACATGCACAATAGGTCTACATTGGAGAAACATCCTACCATGCCTATGCTATAGAAATTCAAGAAATTAACCTCAGGTCTAGAAGAGTGATTCCAGATAATCATCCTCCATATCCACCTGAGGAGTGTGAATAGGAAAAGGAGGAAAGTGTCCCTCAAGAAAATCTACCTCCTTTTCCTGATAGATTAACCCATCTTGTCCAGCACACCCTAGAAGAGACTGAACTTCTAGGTGAATTGAAAAACTTGAGTGTTAAAATCCCACTTCTCCAAGCTATCAAGGATGTCCCCATCTACAACAAGTTAATCAAGGAGAAGTGTGTTGGGCCTTATTTTTGTCTCATTTTTCACTCAAACCCTCTCATGCTACTCTTTGATTAAATGATTATTGTTGCAAGTATTTGTTACTTCTTTTGTTTTAACGAGATTAAAATACCATTAATGGAAGTTTAATAAAGGTTTGTATGTTGCAAGTTAAATTTGATTTGATCATGTTTGAACCTACACTTACCTGCCTGCACTGTGCAACAAATTCCTATACCAATTCAGTTCTTACAGCATGCTTGCACCAATGCAGTTAGCGTGCCTGCACCAGTGCAAGTTTTATAGTGTGCCTCCACCAATTTGGGGCTTTCATACATTGACACATTTATGAGAGAATCTGAAAGAGGTTTATGATCAAAATGTCATTTGAACACTTTCACATAAGCCAAGACACACCCAGGTCATACATATTTATATTTAGAGAATAATTAATGCTACAGCCCCGAATTTGTAGCAGTTTGTAGACTTCTTATTTACACCTCTATTTCCATGTCGATCATAGTGAATCTCATAATTCTGAAACATGGGGTTTTCTCCCAGCATAGGAAATTTAGTAAGCATTGGGCCATTTTCCAAAATTCATAATGGTTAAGGAGATACGAAGGGGGATTTGGAGGAAGTTTGTTAAAAATACCATCTTTTCTAGAATTCTAGAAAAAGACCAGATTTGGGAAATTCGTGGTAAATCTCCATTATTTCAGTAGGGAAACAGTTGTACTGATATTATATTAATGATAATTAGTTGCAATTTGATCCCCATGATGTTTGCAAAGGATTGGCTTGTTTTATGCCAAGTTTGGAATGTAAAAAGATTATAAAAGAAGAGTTATGGCTCCAAGCCTAGCTAATCAATTTAGTCAATCAATTAAGCAGAGGGCAGAAGCACACACAGCTAGGGATAGTGTGCACCAAAGGAAGGTGCAGAAGGGTAGAGGAGTTGTCCCAATGTAGCCTCACGCATTTCATAATTGGTGGATCCCTCCTCTTTCTTACTGGAGCTGAGCATTGTCTGTGTGATGTAAAAGACTGTGTTTTCTAATTAATTGAAGCAATTTTAATTCATGCTTTGTCTATTCATCCATTGCATCTTAATCAATCTAATTGTTGTGTGAACTAGGTTAATCAAGGGTGTGAGCTGGCTGGGTTGGCCGCCAGACTAGCTCGACACTGGTCTCATCTTTTAGATTCAATAGCATTTTGATTATTAATTGTTGTGTGAATTTTACAATTTCTTTCTGCCTTTAATTTCTAGTTCTAGAATTAATTTTATTTGTTGCAAATTGTTCCTTTATAAACTATTTCATTTGTTGCATCGCTAATTACATTTGCACTTGAAATATTTTAAGCAAACATCGTGTCCTTCCAGATTCTCGAATCCACAAGATCGGCTTTGCCTTTATGATCTCTAACTCTAATTCCGTACATTAATCCAGATCTATTAATTTATATTTAAAGCTGCAATTTTTACATTTATTGAGCTAATATTTATAAATACAGAAACTACATGTTTGAATTGATAAATGCTTAATTAATATTATGGTTTCCTTTAACTTCTAGAATGTTACACAGAATTAGTGCAAGAAGACTTTATGCTTGCACCAGTGCAAGCAAGTTACAATATACAGTAGTGCAAGTAGAATTAGTACAGGCAGAATTAGTGCAAGCAAAATAGTTTGAATTGCTTTTGAATTTATTCCAGCAATTACAGTCTTTTTGTTATTGTGTCAGCACTGCTTGATTTCCAGTTCTAATTTCCTTGTATTTACTTGCAATTAGAATTTCCTTTCACATTGATTGCTTTTACTTTCCCGCACGCTTTTAATTGTTTGGATTCATGTTTCTTGCACTGGTGCAGGATTACATTTATTTTCAAGATTAATCACAAGATAGATTAGAATTTGTTTTGTAGGTTACCAAGGACTCTCTCTGGCATTTCTAGTGCTGCGTCTTGAAGTTCACGAACTCTCCGGATTGAAAAATTAAATGTTGGTACATTTATAGACCCTATACTGCACCCAACATTTTGGCACCGTTGTCGGGGAGGTGCTCAATGGATTGACCTTGGTGACCTGTTGCATTTGGTTTCTATTTCTTCACCTAGTTTCTCTTGCAATTTACTGCATTTTTGTGTTAAGGTTTCTCATTTTATTTAATGCTGTAAGAACCCCCCACCCACCCTACACATATATATATTTACACTATTCATGTGCTAACAAATGTACCACTGGTCTCGTTGAAGATAGAAAAAATGGTATTTTGAGGCATTTTTCAATGAAGAGTTTGAGGCTAACATCAATCATTCAATGCACCTATTTTACTGATTAGTTGGAAGAAACATTCAAAGAAGGAGGCTCGAAGTAGTACATGGAGAACCTCTTTTAGTTTGGTAAGAAATGGAAAACACATTGTTACTTTTGAAGTTCCTATCAAAGATCTAGGAGTTTCTGACATGCATAATATTTCCCCATCTACACTACCAAAATTTCATGGTTTGGAAAATGAAGACCCAGATACATTCTTATTTGAGTTTGAAGTGCTTTGTATAGGATATGGTTATTATACTAATTCTCAAAGGTTTCAAGTGTTTCCTCTTACTCTTAAAGGAGCAGCTCTCCGATGGTTCATGAGCCTTGGTGGGAACTGCATTCAAACATGGGAAGACATGAAGAATGTATTCTTGGAGAAATATAAAAACTATTTCCAGACCGATGGAGATATTTTTGGGATAACACAAGGGGAAAATGAAAGTTTGGAGGACTATGTGGAGTGATTTAGATACAACCTCCAAAAATCAAAACATAAGAATTTGGTAAAAGAGACCTTGAAAACACTTCTACTCAAAGGAATAAATGACAAATTTCTAGAACCTTTAAATGTAATAGGAGCATGTGATGTTTCTCACCTACCATATGATGATGTTTGTAAATTATGCATTAGTTATTCAAGAGGAATCTCCAAGATTGGTAAGAATTCTCGAGAACCTTCTTCTCAATTTTTGGAATCAACCACAAAAGTAGGAGCTACAAAATCTTGTATAAATTTACAATTGGATGATTTGCAGGAAGAATGGAAGTAGTGCAAGGAGGATCACTCAAAAAATTATTTTCCATCACTGTTGGGGTTTCAACAAGTATTTAAGGAATCAAGTAAGGAAATAAATTGATCACTACGTATAACTCAAAACTCATCATCATTTAATACTTGGAATAATATTTATTGTCCCCAACAGGTTCCTAAACACATCTACAACCATACAATTCCATGGAAAACTTATAATCCTCCTTTGATTCAATACCCCGCCTTATGGCTGTAATGGCCCTCTCCTTGGCCCTCATCCTCGAGCCAAATATCTCCACGGCCTCAAGAATCGTTTGGATCCTTATCTCTAGGGCAATCTCCCATGCAAATTCAATCATATGATCACCAAAAACAGCCACAATTTCTTTCCAATGCACCATTAAGTTATCCTCCCCGATGGTCTCAGCTGCATTCCTTACCCTAGCCTCAATCCATACCCTACCCCTTATCCTAATCCTTACCCTACTCCTTACCCTTATCCATACCCTAGACCTAACCCTAGTCCAAACCCTAATCCCAATCCAAACTCAAGCCTTAGTCCAAGCATTAATCAAAACCCTATCCCAAACCATATCATAAAACCTAATCTCAACCATGAGGTTGCATAGTAGCTAGAACCACTTATTCTTTCTGCTAATTCCCATATTGAACAAGATGTTACACATTCCATATTGGGAAATGGAATGAATTTGGAAACTTACCCCATTATCACAGAACATTTACCCCGGGAAGAAATAATTCAAAGACCACCTGAGGATCAATCTTTCATTAGAACTTGTTCTGAAAATGTTGTTGAAACTCAAAGCCCTATAATCTCTCTCAACCTTTCTTGTCAATCTGAATATCAAATATTTGAGCCTCAACTTGAGGGATTTATCTTTTGTCTTTCACCACATTTTTTGTGCTTACAGGAGAATGACTATCAAATTGTGGAAGACTTGCATCAGTTGGAGAACCATAAATACGTGGATTCCATTAAATCTTGGTTTCGAGCAACCATCAACCTAGTGAGCACTAGTATTGCAGCAAGAATGCTACAACTCTTGGGCTACCAACTTTACTTTTATCAACCTGGTAGTTCGTAACAAACTTGGAAGCATCGATGTTATATGCACAAGTACTAGTTCTCACTGCAAGTTGTCACTTGGTCAGTGGATGCGAGATCACTAGGAGCTCAAGCCAATTGTTTGGTCAATTTAGTGTGTCCTAAATTGCTACATTAATTATCAATCCGGGATTCGTAAGCTGATGAAGTGTGGTGCACTATATGTGTAAGATAACCTATTTCTTACTTTTGTCATTTTTTATTTTTATTCTGTTTTGGGGGTTTTATCTTTGTTTGTCTCCTAATGTGAATGGGAATTCTATCTTTGAGTCTTAAGAAAACTCTAGAAGGCAAGTATCGATATATATTTGAAGGAAATTTTGTCCTCTATAGTGATTTCTAGATCTTAACACTCCAGAGGGTCTTAGAACATACTAATGATGAAATTAATACCTGAACAAAAATGAAAATGTGCTGCTAGTTAAGTCAAACAAGAAATGAACTATTGATCATGAAACCATTATCCCTGCTGTTGTCTAAATAGAAAAATGAATTAAGCGACTGCACTCAAACAAATCAAAAATTGCAATCTAATAAAAGTAAAATCAAATCACATCATTCATAGTCTGATTCCTCGCCAGGTAGTCTAAGCTATGGCTTTCAGAGATAATCATCAATAACATGAGCAATCTGATATCTAATTGTAGAAAAGTAAAACTAAAATCAAATCACATCAATTCATAGTCTAATTCCTCGCTAGGTAGTCTAAGCTATGGCTTTCAGAGATAATCATCAATAACTTGAGCATTCTGATATCTAATTGCAGAAAAGTAAAACCAAAATCAAATCACATCAATTCATAGTTTGATTCCTCGCCAGGTAGTCTAAGCTATGGCTTTCAGAGATAATCATCAATAACTTGAGAAATCTGATTTATAATTGCAGAAAAGTAAAACTAAAATCAAATCACATCAATTCATAGCTTGATTCCTCGCCAGGTAGTCTAAGCTATGGCTTTCGGAGATAATCATCAATAACTTGAGAAATCTGATATCTAATTGCAAAAAAGTAAAACTAAAATCAAATCACATCAATCATAGTCTGATTCCTCGCTAGGTAGTCTAAGCTATGGCTTTCAGAGATAATCATCAATGACATGAGCAATCTGATATCTAAAATAACTACTAAAGCAAGTAAATAAAACTGAAATCAAAGCATCACTGGAATTTAAAGAAACTAAAGAAAGTAAATTCAGCAGAGAAGCTAATTCCATGTCACTAGCTATTGCAAAAAAATTGTATGAAAATGCCCGGGCCTACTCTAACTTGAAACACACACACACTGATCAGTGTTATCAACAATATGCAGAGCTGAAAAACCATACATAGAAATGAGATGTTAATACCATAACAATTGAAATATACACAGGTGGATAACTATGGAATATGTGCAATGGAAGTAAGAAAACGATGCAAAAAACTTTACAGCAAATAGGAAAATGAAACCTCAGTGTGCAGGGGCCCTCTGCATAGCCTCGGTCAACAGGCTATCAATCAAGAATTATGCTCACACAATCATGTAGAAACAAAGTCTCCTTTTATATTTCAAAACAGCGTTATCACAGTGGGATTAGTGTCTCGACACAGCAAACTTTTAACAGCAAAATTACATTAATGAAAGACTAAGAACTATGCATATAGAAACATGTTATTTATAACAAAAGCTTTATAACTGTTTTCCTGTGAAACTACGTTGATGGAGGACACGTAAAAGACAACATCCATGGATTTAGCATCATGGTTGCCAAGATTATGCAATCTATTGAAAACGGCTGTTGGATTCACATCGTGGGCCAGCCTACAGGTGTCAACGTGCCTACAGGGATCTAGAAACGGCCACGAATCCTTCACGTGGTTGAAAATAGAGTCCAGCTGCCGTCGAACTCCTTCGTTAGACCATTCTTTGACCACCATTGACCACATCTTTCTTTGATGAATCCGGCTAGACCAATAGGACCTGATCCATGTCCAGGTCATTTCTAACTTGCCCACGTGTCTGGTTTTGCCGGATGACACCTGCAACCTGGAGTTTATCAAAAACGGCTGCGGAAAGTTGAACCAGCTGCGAAAAGTGGCTACATTTCGCAGCTCATAAGAAAAATCTAATTCAAACAACAAACACAAAGACATAGCTAAAAAACCACTTTAAATGCTCTTTTATGATTAATATGCAATGATGTTGATAGCTTAGGAGGTCCAGGTGAATGGAAAAAGTCTAGGAAAGTGTGTAGGAGAGATGCAAGTTCAGGGCTCAAAATACCCCCACTGTGAAGGTGTTGCATGTCCCCATGCAACCAAAACTTTGACCATCTTCTCTTTAGTTCATGTGCTCTGAGACCTCTGCCAGCACATCCAGTCCTCTTCTACTCTTTCTTGGTACTGCTAACATCCTAGGCTTCCTCATCAAGCATCTGAATTTGAGGTTGATAAGTGCTCTACTCAACCTCTTGCACTTTTTCTTCAATTTCCTGTTCTTTTTCTGCCACAGCCCAAGATGTAACATGGTGTTTTCATGAATGATTTTTTCCAATCTGCTTTGTTCCCTCAATGTTTCATTTTCATTTTTAATGTGTCTATTTAAGACCTCCAGTTCAAAAACTTCTTGTTTCAATGATTGGATTAGAACTTCTTGTGCTGTGTGAGGCTGGGTAGATGAAGTGCTTGGACCTGTGGCTATCTTCTCCAAGGATTCTATATAATCATACATCTCTTGCTGATTCGGGTCTATCTCAGGTGTAGTCTTTCTTGGGCTGACCCTAAAATCCTGTTGAGAAGGACTAATCTCAAAATTTTGCCGAGAGGGTCTCATGTCAAAATCTGGCTGAGAAGTAGGAGCATGGTGTGGGCTACGACCAGGAGGAATTGATGGAGGCTTTTCCGATGTTTCTACACCTAAATCAATGAAATGGGGCCCTTTTTTTTGTACTGTCCTCAATTTCCCTTTAAGCCTGGAGCTCCTCCTTAAATTTTCTGGGCTAGTGTCTTCTTTCTCCACACTCTGTTTTCCTTTCCCTTTCTTCTTTGCTATAGCTGATTGTTCCTAGAGATAAACTAGTCTTTTAGACAGTATTTGGTGATCCTCTTCTGAGGAAAGTTCTGGGGTTTGATGGACAGCCTCAATGTTACTTTTTCCCTTCAATTTTCTTTGCTCCTTATCCTCAGTTCTTTCCTTCCTACTTTCAGGCAGCTTATCTTCTTGATTAATTTCTTTGGCTGCGTTGGTAGGAGTGTCTTGGATTCTTACACTGGTTTTCTTCCTCCTACTCTTCCTTGCTGCACTGCTCTCTAGTGTTTCAGGGGGATCTTGAAAGAAATTTCTAACCAAAAACTGTTCCTAGGTGTCCTTCTTATCTTTTAACTGTTTTTCAATTAAAATTTTCACAAGCCCGTGATGATACAAGTGGGGTTCTACATCCTCCAAATTCTTTTGGACAATTACGGACATCTTTTTCAAACTATTCAGTAAAAATTAAGGTAAATTGAGGGTTTGATTTTCTAAGAAATTCATCAGCAACCGGGTGTGATACATATACATTGACCCAAAACGTCCTTCACAGGTAATGAACTTTTGGATAATCAATAATAAATTGGCCCACTTTTCTTCTAAAGCATAGACAGGGATTCCTCGTTTGAAAATAGTTATATCCATACCTGGATTGCCTAGGATAACCCTCCAGGCCTTCTCGTCAAAGCTCTTGTTCTTGAACCACTGTTCTCCCTCCTACGGAAGTTCCGTAGCAGCTGCTATAGATGCCTCAGTGACTGTAAACTTGAGGTCTCCAACTTCCACCTCCAGGCCATTAAAAGACCTCGCAAAAGTCTTTGTAATTTCCTTATTGTAGCCCTTGAATATTTGAATGAACCATAGCCACCGTGCCTTCTTCAGTATGTTTTTCAATTCCGGGTAACCCTCCATAAACTTGGGCCCTTCCAGTTCTGCTCTCAACAATAGACCCATTCTTTCCTTCTGTCTTAAAATGCGTCTGTGTGAGTAAGGGATTAGTAGAGGTGAGACGGCTGGGTTAGTGGAAGTGAACAGGGTTTATGGAGAAAAGCCAGTGACTGTAAATGGAAAACAGAGAATAGGTAGCGGGAGTGAATTCACGGAATGGAGCGGAGGCTTATGTGAACAAGGTGGAAATGCAACCGTGACTTCAATAGAATAGTAGGGGAGTAAAGTGAACCCGGCATAGTTTAAAACTGGATGGCTGCAGAGTAGACGTAAACATGCTCATGAAATGGTTGCGGAATTTGTGCGGCGTAGAAGAGCCGTGATCAAATCGACCACGTCCCCATGATTACAGGTGGAGTGTCAAAGTACAGCCAAACACGAGTTAAATCCGAAGGTTGATCATGAGGCCATTTGAAAAATAAATGCACAGTTCGTGGAGGAATCATAAGTCGTGGAACAGTTATGGATGCTATCAATGCCAATCATTGCATATAGTGGAGCTATGGTTTCATAACTATGTAAAAATGTGCTTTGAATGCTATTTGAAATAAATTTCTACTCATACCTTGGAATTTTTGCCACTTTTTGTCCGTTAACCTTTGATCAGCTACTCTTTGTTGATGCTTTTAGGTGCCTCATGTCTTCATAATATGTCCTTGGTCATACCTGCATTTGATTTTTATTATTTTTAACTATCATCTGACTGCCAATGTTGAATGACAGGGTGCTAGCTACGGAAACAACAATTAGCTGTGGAATCAGTTTGTAGCTACGGAAACAGGATTCAGCTGCAGAAACTGATACAATGATCACATGATTGAATGGAGATGGATAAATGATGACTGAGTGAATGAAAACTGGTCATGAAAAGACTTTTCTTGGTGGAATGAAATGAAATGAAATGAGATGAAATGGGTGGAGTGGAATGAAATGAAGTGAAGTGGAGTAAAATGAAGGGAAGTGACATGAAATTGTGAAATGAGAGAGAGAGAGATTTTTCTTTTTGGAAAATATAGGGCATCAGAAGATTCTGATTTTTGCCCTATATTTTCTGTATAAGACTGCCAATCTGTGATTGGTTTTCACGCTTATACAATTATTATTATTATTATTATTTTGTAGAAACAGAAAAAGATCAAGGACTAGGCTAGTGGAGAAGAAGGATTCTTCTTCACCAGCCTTATTGCAGAATTATCTTGAAAGATTTTGAAAAATTCCTCCTTTAAGAGTGGTTTATGATAGATCTTTAATCGGTGACCATGCACAATAAGAGGAGTTTGAAATTCATCAATGGTTTTGATTCTTACCACTCCATTGCTAAAGACTTTGTCAATCTCATATGGCCCAAGCCAATGAGTCTGAAATTTACCTTTGAAGTCTTTAAACTTGGAATCAAATAGCAATGCCCAGTCTCCTTCTTGAAACTTTTTCTCTTTGATGTATTTGTCACGCCACATAGCTCTTTGATATTGAACTAGATCAGTTCTTAGGATTGCTTCTTGTTTGATCTCATCTAGTTCATTCAACTGCTCCATTCTCTGCTTTTGGGCTTCTGATAGATCCATTCCCAATTGAACTACCATCTTGAAATTTTTAACTTGGAACTCAATGGGGAGTGGGACTTCTTTCCCATAAACAAGTTCATAGGGAGAATGTCCTGTTGTATTCCTCCATGTTGTTTTGTAGGCCCATAAGGCTTCAGGAAGCCTTTTTGCCCAATCTCTTTTGTGTAGATGAACAGTTTTGGTAATGATGCTTTCAAGAACTTTGTTTGTAGACTCCACTTGACCATTTGCTTGTGGATGGTAAGGAGTAGATTTTATGTGCTTGACTTTGCATTCTTCCATCATCTTCTCCACCATGTTGGATGTGAATTGGCTTCCCTGATCTATCACAATTTCTCTTGGAACACCAAAGTGAGTAAAAATATCCTCATAAAGAAAACTAATAACTGAATGCTCAGTAGTAGAAAATAATGCTTTGGCTTCTACCCATTTAGTGACATAATTAGTACATACCAATATATACTTTTTTTGTTTAGATGGTGGGTTAATAGGTTTCATGAAGTCTAAAGCCCATTTTTCAAAGGGTTTGATGAGTACCCGTGGTTGTAATGGCATTTCATTTGAAAGGGTAGGTTTCCCTACTCTTTGGCAGCTTTCACACCTTTTGACATACTGTTTTGCATCTTTGAAAAGGGATGGCCAATAATATCCCAAAGAGAGGATTTTATAGGCTGTCCTTTTGTCAGCAAAGTGTCTGTCGCATGGTCCATCATGACATTCTTTGAGGATATTAGGCATTTAATCTTCCCTAACACATCTTCTGATCACAAGATCTGGCCCTATTTTAAACAATTCGTTAGAAATCCATGAATATTTTGAACTCTCCTGAATAATATTTCTTCTTTCACCAGGAAATAAATGTGGAGGTAGTTTCCCTGTAACCAAATAGCTAGCTATATCTGCATACCAAGGGGTCTTAGTAGTTATTGCAAATAAATATTCATCAGGAAACTTGTCCTCTACAGGAGAATCTTCTTTAGTATTATGAATCCTAGACAAGAAATCAGCTACTATATTTTGTTTCCCTGGTCTATCCAACACAGTAATATTGAATGCCTATAAAAGTAGGAGCCACCTTGTAACTCTGCCATTAGTAATAGGTTTGTTCATTAGATATTAATTGCAGAATGATCAGTATGAATAAAAGTTTCATAGCCTATTATATAATGTCTAAACTTATTGATTGCATGAACAACAGCGAAGAACTATTTTTCAGTCACAGTCTAGTTCAACTCAGTTGGAGTTAAATTTTTACTGGTATAGTAAATGGCATAAGGTACTAAATATTTTTGTCCCAACAGCTGCTAGCGTTGTATCTGAAGCATCTGTAGAAATATGGAAAGGAAGTTTCCAATTTGGTCCTCTCAAGATAGGCGCTTCAGATATTCTTGTTTTTAAAGTTTCAAATGTTGATTGGCAATCGGCTCCCCATTTGAATTCACAGTCTTTTGTAAGAAGTTTGAAGAGTGGAGATGCTATCTTAGTGAAGTTTTCTATAAATCTTCTATAATATCCAGTGAATCCCAGAAAACTTCTAACATATTTTCGACAATTTGGAATAGGTAACTTGGAGATGACTTCTACTTTTGATCTATCAACTTTAATCCCATCCCCTGAGATCTGATGTCCTAAAACAATACCTTCAGTAAACATCATAAAGAATTTTTCATGGCTTAATGAAAGGTTTGTTTCTTTACATCTTATAAGGACTTTTTCCAAATTTTCTAATGCCTCTTCAAACGAATCACCATAAACTATAAAATCATCCATATAAACCTCTACACAATCATGGATTAGAGCAGAAAAGTTTTCTAGTACTGATCTTTGGAATGTTGCGGGTGCATTA
This sequence comes from Pinus taeda, assembly GCA_000404065.3. Classification (NCBI taxonomy): domain Eukaryota; kingdom Viridiplantae; phylum Streptophyta; class Pinopsida; order Pinales; family Pinaceae; genus Pinus; species Pinus taeda. Next base: position 894 of record APFE030198581.1, on the reverse strand, counting down.
CATAATCCAAAAGGAAGCACTCGATAAGCAAAACTTACCTATGGACAGGTAAATGTGGTCTTATCTTGATCTTCTGGTGTTACCTGAATTTGATTATAACCACTAAAACCATCCAGAAACGAAAAGTACTTTTTGCCTGCTAATGTATCTAATACTTGATCGATAAAGGGCAAAGGAAAGTGATCCTTCAAAGTTGCTTTATTCAATTCCCTGTAATCAATGCATACCCTCTATTTACCTTTCTTTTTAGGTATTATAACCAAAGGAGAAACCCATCGACTATCTGAAATTGGATAATGAAGTTTATATTGAGTAGTTTTTGGAGATTTTCTTTCACCATCTCCCTAAGATTTGGATTCATCCTTCTCTGAGGTTGTCTGATTCGTTTGTTGTTTTCCTCGATATAGATATGATGGATGCAAGTCTTAGGGTCAATACCTTTCATATCAGTATACTCCCATGCAAATGCAGTAGAATGTTTTTGTAAGATTTTGGTTAATTCTTCCTGTTGTGACTTTTCCAAATTTTTGTTGATATTCAATGTTTTACCTGGAAAAATCTCAATGGTGGAACTACCGAAATCTTCCATAGAGTAAAGAGACATTTGTCTTGATGATAAATAGTTAATGTCAGAATCTAACTGAAATTGTGTGTAGTCATATTCTGAAGATGTTTCAAAATTTTCTAATGTGTTCAGAATTTGAATATCTTCACTAATTTCAGAAGGTAAAGACAGGTTGAATAGTGTCCTCATCATCGACCCATTCATTGTCTCCTACTTCTATAATTGCTTTTGCTAGAGGATACAAATTGAATTTCTTTGTCGAACTACCATCATAAATGTACATATCCCCAGATCTACAACTAATGAAAGCGTCAGCTGTGGCTAGCCAA
>APFE030198580.1:0-12860 GCA_000404065.3 Pinus taeda | reverse complement strand
TAGCTCAGATCTTCTCGCGGGTTTCTCACATTCAAAATCCATTAATAATATAGAATAAGTCATTTCTTTCAAATTTCTGCATTTCCTCTTATTTCCGCTATAACACAATATTTGCTTTTTTTTTTTCCATTTTTGCAATAAAAATGAAAATAAAATTAAAAAGACAGTGGATGCCACAACACCACCTTTTATGTAGTCCCAAATCTCTTATCAGTGAAACATAGCCCAAACAAACAAGAGTTTAGCTCCAATGTATATTAATGGAAATCCTTCATCAATGGTTGGATCATGCTTTAGTCACAAGTCATCCCTTGGCCTAAATTTGGTGGTTTCCTTCTCTATCGTCACATCCATGTCCAGAACTTAGTACTCAATGGAGAGTATTCTTTTTGGGCTACATCTTTATGCTCGGTAACTATTAGTTCCCCCATAATTAAATATAAATATCGTGGTTTATGACAAGAATCCAACAATTTATTGTCGGAGCTACGTGGATCTCTTCATGCACTCCAACCTATTACACCCATATTTCCATTCACATTGACATATATAGATTATGGGAAATATGTTTTTTATTAGTCAAATTCTAATATAAAAAATTTCATGGTTTGATCACACCATATGGGGACCTCCCGCCATAGCCCTTCTTTTTCTCTACCTCTCACTCTCCACCATGGTGTCTTTTCCCATTGCTTTTCTATTCTATTTGTATACATATGTACAATTTCCTATTGCCTAAGAAATATCCCAATAGAATAAATACAAATTAGACATCTATTAACTTTAGAAAATTGTCTAACACCTTATCTTAACACTTGCTATTTTGACAAAAATCCATTTGGCCAACACACTAGCTCATAAAACAACAAAGCCACCTAAATTCTTCTAGAATCTAAACACTTACATTTACATCAAAATTCTCCTATTCCCAATTTTATACAAAACACTTACATTTACATTAGAATTCCCCTATTCCTAATTTTATATAAATTACATTTGAAAAAAACTTTTTTCCCTTTGGAAATTCCATAATCTTTTCCATAATCCGTTAAGGCTTAATAAAAATTGATTACTTAAGATTGATTCTCCCACATCATCATTTTTAGACATCATACATATCTTTGGAGTTTAAAATATATCTTTGGAGTTTAAAATATGTTTATTTCTCAATTATAACAATCTTAAATAAAAATTGGATTGATTTTATATTCTTTAACATTTAACTTTTATACATAAATTATTAACTAAATTTATGGTTTCAAACATTACTTTATAACCAAATGATATTCAACATCACTTTATAACCCGCGTTTTTTAATCAAACCCAAAGCATATTTGACTTTTCTTAGTATCTCTAATATAGTCGTTTCATTCATTTGAATATATACCCTCTAACTCCAAGAATTCAACAAAGTGACACCCCTCAAACTAAACTACATAAGACAATTTGTTTCATTGTTACTCGATTCAATGTATACCAACCTCATTGATGTTTTTTCATTATTACTTGATTCAATGTATACCAAACTCATTGATGTTGTGACATGATAGAATCTTTCGAAAATTTTGATTTATCTTCCTTTCCCATAAATACCTTAATACCGAAATTTCCTTTTTTTCCCTGATTCAATTTTTTAAAACAAGAAGTTTCAAATCTCATGACCACTTCTTCAGCACCAAGTGTTTTCTTTTCTATTCAACTTTTGGAAATAAAAAAATGGCAAACCCTCTCATTATTTAAAATTTCATTTTTCCTATATCAATCATTTTTATTAATTATATATTTTTTCAGAATATAATTTTTCTTAAATTAAAATAAACATTAATTTGAATGAAGTATTCACTTTTTGTTCAAGAGATGATCTTCTATGAGTTTGGTATGAAAAAGATGTTTAATATCATATTTGTCGTGTTGAAACCATTTTAACATGGTCAATTACATAAAATAAAATGAAATAAAATAAAATAATTAGAATTAGAATTCTTAATAAAACATTTTTTAAAAATTTAAAAAAAAAAATTATAAATATAATTACAATTAATAATTTTAACCATCTTATATCATCTTAAATTTGGATCTATCTAGGACTAGAGAGATTAGAATCCTCTTAGAGAGCAATTTCTTTTAAAATAAAAAAGAACTTTGATCCTACTTAGAGTCACTTATAGTCAAGTAAAATAAATGTTTAAAGTAGTTAAATAATTTTAAACATGTTTTTACTTTAGAATAAAAATTTGAAATTTATATATATATTAATTTTCTTGAAATTTGATTATTACATTTATATTCTTTATTTATTATTATATAATAATTTATAATTTAAAATAGTATAAATTAAATTTTAGTGTTATATAAAAATTTAAAACATTTAAATTATACACAATCCATTACTCAAATTTATAATTACTAGCCTAGATTCATCTTAATTCCAAATCTATCAAGCACCGAGAGGGATCAAATCTCTTGAGGTGAAAACCTTTCCTCAAGTTTTGCACTCAAAAAAGAGGTTTGCACCTCGAAAGGTTTGATCCTTCTCAGCGCTTGATAGATCCGAAGTGAAGATGGATCTTTGTTGGTTTCAATCATGTGTGGCCAAGAAAAATCTATTGAAGATACGATTAATTTTATCAATAATATGTAAATACATCTAATATTAATATAATCATTTTAAATATGCTAAATATGTCTCAGATTAATCTCATCATTTTAATTTTAAATTTTCTTAGCTATCTTCATTTGTTGAGATGATAAATATTGTTAATAACTTTAGTGATGAAAAATGATGAAATAAAAATTTTGAATGTAAAGTGACAATGTAACAATTTTGAATGATAGAAAATGTGAATAATAAGAATGCAGCCAATTACAAATAGTCTTCATTGTGATCAATCTCAAACTATTTTCTTCTACTATTCTTATTGTCCCCCTTGTTAGTTTTGTCATCTTTTCATATCGATTATATGAAAAAGATAGTTAAAATCCTAGACCATTTAAATCTTTAGCTCGAGCTATTGTAGTAAACATCATACATTGTCTCTCTTGCTCTTTAATATTAATAGGGTCAATTACTTTAACACATATCAATGTACATTATTAATAATTTTTTGTGCTTACACTGAAATCAATGCACAATGTTAATCCAATCACTTTAAAATTAATGTACCATCATACATCTAATTACATCAAACCAGGAATCAATATCTACACTCAAAATCAATGCATCTAATGCAATTAATCAAATAAGATTAGAAAACAACATTTACATTGAAATCAATGCATCTAATGCAAGAAATGAAACAGGACTAGAAATCAATATCTACATTCAAATCAATGCATCTAGTGCAAGTAAGCAAATAGGATTAGAAACCAACATGTACACTGAATTCAATGCATTTTCTTCAAGCAATCAAATAGGATTAGGAATTACCATCTACATTGAAGTGAGTGCATTTCATTATGGGAATTTTGAGGTCTAAGATGGGTCTCCTAAGTAAATTATAAAATAATAGTGAAAATAATAAATTAAGATTAGATTACATCATCAAATTTTAGAAGGAAAAAGAAAAAAAAAAAAAAACTAATTTTTCAACTCGTATTTTCAACTTATCTCTTTATGGGTTTACTCAAATTTCAAGCGACAACGATCGTTGGATGTAGAATTTGATTCCTCATCCAAGGAGTATCCATATTGCATACTTTCGTTGGACCCTGCTACATGAAAAAATAGAAATACATTAAAAACATGATTCCAATAACATTTTTTCATGTATTTCTCATTTTTCGTGTAGCGGAGTCCATCAAAAGTATACAACATGGGTACTCCTTGGATGAGGAATTAAATTTTTCATCCAACAAGTGCTCCCGCTTGAAATTTGAGTAAAACCTTAAAGAGATAAGTTGAAAATACGAGTTGAAAAAATAGTTTTATTATTTTATTACTTTTTTAATCTTTTTACATTTTTACTCCAAAAATGGTGAGTCAGCCCTCATGGTTGACATCATCATCTTGAATCCTATTGGTTCTTATAAAGTTTATTTTGGCTGTACATTTTTCCTAGAAGGCTCATTTTAGACCTCAAAATTCCCCTAATGAGTGCAAGCAATCAAATACAATTGAAAATAATCTACATTGAAACCAATGCATCTAGTGCAAGCAATCAAATATTATTAGAAATCAACATCTACATTGAACTCAATGCATCCAACGCAAGAAATCAAATAATATTAGAAATCACCATCTATGTTGAAATCAATGCATTTAGTGAAAGCAATTGAATAGGATTAGAAATCATCTACATTGAAATAAATGCATATAGTGCAATCAATCAAATATAATTAGAAATAAACATCTATACTAAAATCAATGCATCTAGTGAAAGCAATCAAATAGGATTAGAAATCACCATCTACACTAAAATCAATGCATTTAGTGTAAGCAATCAAATAGGATTATAAGTCACCATTTATGCTAAAATCAATGCATCTATTGCAAGAAATCTTCTTCTCCCTCTCCCCCCTCCATCTATATCTATATCTCCCTCAATATTTCCTTCTTTGTATCTCTATCTCACCCGTGTAAACAAGCACACTCTCTCACTCCATATATATCAACCTCTTTTTCCCTCCCTCCCTCTCTCCATCTCTCTCTTCTTCCCTCTCTTCACCTTCCATGTATATCTATATCTCCCTTTGTATCTCTATATTACCCCCAAGACATACACTCTCTTTCTCCAATATATATATTATATATTGTCCCCTCCTCCCTCTCTCTCCCTCTCCCCCACTTTTATCTCTCTTCCCTCCTGTTGTCCTCTCTCCCTCTCTATCTCTCTCCACCTTTCTCTCTCTATTACTTTCTTCTTACCTTCCTCTCTCTTCCCCTCCAACTCCATCTCTCTTTACCTCCCTCCCTCCACTCTCTCGCATCATCATCTCTCTCTCTCTCTCTCTTCACCCTCTAACTTTGTTACTATATCCATCCCTCTTTCCTTCTCCCTCTTCCTCTCCCACATTCTCTCCATATCTCCTTATTTGTCTCTTTATCTCAAGCCCAAACATACACACTTTCTCTCCATCTCTCTCTTCTCACTCCCTCTCTCTCTCTCCACTTCTCACTATATATGTCTTTCTTCTTCCCTCACTCTCTCCCCTTTCAACTCCATCACTCTATCCCTCCCTCTCCTCCCTCTCTCCTCCTCTCTCTCTCCCTTTCTCTCCTACCTCCATCTCTCTTCCCCCATCTCTCTCTCTCTCTCTCTCTCTCTCTGTGCCCTCCAATCCTCTCTCTTCCCACATCACTTTCCTCCTTTCTCTCAAGTCCTATCTCTCGTCCTTCCTCTCTCTCCCTTTCTATCTTACCTCCCTCTCTCTTCCCCCATCACACACACACACTCTCTCTTTCTGTCCTCCAATCCTTTCTCTCTCTCTCCAATTATGTTACTATATCCCTCCCTCTCTCTCTCCACTTCCCACTCTTTATGTATTTCTTCTTCCCTCCCTCTCCCCTCCTCTCTCTCATCCTTCCTTTCTCTCCCTTTCTCTCATACCTCCCTCTGTCTTCCCCCATCTCTCTCTCTCTCTCTTTCTCTCTCTCTCTACCCTCTAATCCTCTCACTATCTCTGTACCTCTCTCTTTCTCTCTCCCTCTATCTAACTTTGTGTCTCCCTCTCCTCTCTTACCTTTCTCTACCTCTCTCACTCCTCTTCCTCTCTCTCTCTTTATTCCTCCTCTCCCCTCTCCTTCAGTTTATCTCCATCTCTCCCTTGTCACTCCCCTATCTTTGCACCTATATCACTCTATGTCTTTGTTCTTCCCTCCGAGAGTTAATATATATTATGATATATTAATATATATTATAATATAACAAATTTTGTATTGTATTAATCCAAAGCATTAAATTTATAATATTTAATAGTTGTAATATATTTAATATGAATATTAGATTAATAATAATATAATAACAATTCTTTTAATATTAATATTAGAGTTAATAATGTTTTTTTTCATGGTATTAATAATAATTTGGCCCATGGTATTTGGCCCAAAGACTTCACCTATATAAAACCTCTTTTTCAAGTGTTCGCAAGTATAAAGAGGTGACTTCACCTAAATAAAACCTCTTTTTCAAGTGTTTGCAAGTATAAAGAGGTTTATGGAGTAAATATAAAAAGAGGTTTTATTTATTACCATAGATCTAGTTTATTTTTATTTTTATTTATTTATAATATCTTTTTTATTTACCATGATATTTGGCCCGTAGACTTGGTATATAATTAAATGTTGATTTCTAATCCTATTTGATATATTTTTATTTATTTACCATACCTCTTTATATCTTTTTTATATTTAGTTATCTAACATACATTTTTTATAAATATGGTATTTGGCCCATGGTATTAATAATAATTTGTCCCATGGTATATGGCCCATAGACTTCACTTAGATAATTATATTATGTATTTAATAGTTATTTTATCATATACCTTGACTTTGAATAATTATATAAAACATTCAAATTTATTATTTTTATTTTCAGATTTTTTTTAAATATTATTTTATACTACATGAACAAATTTCAACTTTGATGACGGACCAACAACTTTATACATCATACTAGACTAAACTGTAAAATGCACCTCTCAGCCACAATACTTATTTTTCAAAATTATAATTTCAACTATTTTTAACAAAAATTTTCAAATAAAAATAATTAAATAATTAAATAAATAAAAATATCATTAAAAGTTTACACTATTTTATTAAACAATTAAATCTCTAAGCAAATATATTTATCACGGTTTTAATGAAATTGTTTTAATTTGTTTTATATATAATGGGCTATATTTCCCCAAAGTACCTAGCGTCTTCCCACTCAATGATTTAATGAGAAACTGACTGAAAGCTGAAAGAGCCTGCGGTTGCTTTGATTGCTTTGAGAAATAGAAAGGTGGTGATATTTAGTGGCAGACATGTATGACAGCGGTGCTGGAAGATTGCCTGCCTACTGTAGCCTAAATTAAAAATTCAGAGACTGAAACATTAAGTCGGTAACATAATATTAAAAAATATTATCATCATTATGCTGGATATATAATTATAATTATCTAATTTGAAGTCGGTAACATAATATTCGAAGATATTATCATGATTATGCTGTATATATAATTATAATTATAATTATTATTTAATTTTAAGGAGGTAACATAATATTCAGAGAAATTATCATAATAATTATGCTGTATAAATTATTATTATTTAATTTTAAGGTTAAAGTCAAGTTAGATACTTCTGATTTGTGGGACACAGAACCAATTTTAACATAACGATTTCATTTCTAAGTTTATAAAGATATACATATCTATCTCTGGTTTTGAACTTATGATTTCTGAGAAGAAAACACCTCCTCGTAACGATTAAGTCCACTCAAACATTTGACGATATTATTAAAATTGGGAATTTTGGCTAATGCACTTGGCAACTTCTTTCATTACTGAGCAAATGAAATTAAGACAAATCTACCTGTCTTCCCCCAATTTGCCAATTTGTAGTGGGCGAAGGGCGACGATGACATCTGGGCACATGCTTCAATGCCGCTTCAAAATATCAAGAGTCTGAAAGATATACAGTAACCTGCACACCACGAAGTAAAAGGGTAATGAATACGGGCTTATCTTCTGGGGTGCAGGAAAAGTTGGTTCAGATTGCATATTCATTCATGCTTTAGTGAGTGAGATCCTGTCATGTGATGGACGTGATGGATACCGGTTGAATTCGGGTTCTTTAGGTAACATTGTGAATGCAAACTTTGATTATTTTGTACGGTACATGACATTTATTCCCTCACATACAGTTTGTAAGGTACATGACATTTATTAAAAAACTAATAGATTGTTCTGGCGGCGTCTCGGAATGAGAAGCATTTCTTCGAAAGTACAGTGGTAATGATCTACTCAAAAAATATCTCCGACATATTTACATCCGCATAGTTTTGTCTCGGCCATATGTTTACTTATTCGACGTTTTGGAGGTAACTAAATTTAATGATAAATAGATTAGTTGGGGGTACATTGGTCGGTAGAAAAGATTCGTAATAATCTCTTAAATAAATTATTTGAAAATTATTGGGAAGTAAATATAAAAGGATTGCAAAATTTATTACAAAACTAAATATTATTTTTAAAATTGGTAATGCCATAAAATTTATATAATTTTTATGATAAAAAATTTATTTTTTTAAAAAACTTATATTTGTTAGTTTTTTTAAGATTTTGGAAAGTTTTTCATAATTCAGTTGTTAAACTAACATTGATGATATTCATTATTGGTTGCTATTTGCCAATGTAAGTTGACTCATCACCACACTATTTGGAATTACGTGTTTAAGGGTACGATTTCACTCTTGCTAGATGCCTTGAGTCTTGAGTTGTTAACTTGTTTCATTAAGTACGAGGAAGATGAGATTTTAGCAAAGAAAAAGCAATTTTAGGACATACTCCAAGCCTAGCATTATAGATCCCTCTCTCTATATATATATAGATATATATACCCTAATAATTGGCTCAATTGGTTGAGTTCTTATGGTTAAAGCACCTTGTTGGTTGAGTGATGCTCTTAAAGTTTGGCTCTACTAATAAACATGTGGGAAATGATCCATGTTCGGCGATGCTCTTTAATTAGCTCAATTGGTTGAGTTCCTCTGGTTAAAGCACCTTGTTGGTTGAGTGATGCTCTTAAGGTTTGGCTCTACTAATAAACATGTAGGAAATGATCCCTGTTCGACGATGCTCTTAAGGTTTAGCTCTACTAATAAACATGTGGGAAATGATCCTTGTTCGGCTCTTAGGATTTGGCTCTGCTAATGAACATGGAAATGATCCCTGTTCAGCTCTTAGGGTTTGGCTCTACTAATAAACATATGGGAAATGATCCCTGATCTCTAGTATGCTTAAACTATATACAATTGGTTAATATCATAAAACTTATACTTTATACTTACATATTTAAAATTTATGCTTATTTAAATTTCTATTAAATTTAAATTAAATTAATAAATATATTTTATAATTACTTTCTTTAAAAATAAAATTATAAACTAAATAAATGTAATTTAAATAATTATATAGGAAGTAGGTTAACAACTCAAGACCTAGAAATATTTGGCACAAGTTGAAAGCTTAGCCCTTAAAGACCACCAATGAGTAATTCTGGATGTCATGGTTTTCATTAAATAAAAATGATAGATTACTATACATTATAAATATTTCTAATTTATATTATAAAAAATATTTACCTACGATAAACTTTTACTTTTTATTTTAAAATAAAAACACTTAAATAATATATGTACAGTGCACAATATAATAATTTTTAAAATATAAACCTAATAAAAAACAAAAAACCCATAATATCATGAAGAGAAATATGCTCCACTTTAAATGATTTAAAAGTCAATAATAAAAACTTAAAATCAATATGTTACGCTTAAAAAAATAAAAAAGTTGTTAACTAAAATAATTAATAAAAACAACACCGTATAATAATCCTTTTGAAAATATTAAACATAATAATAAACAAAATAACCATAATATCATGAAAGAAAGTATGCTCCACTTTAAATGATTTAAAAGTCAACAATAAAATCTTAAAATGAATATGTTACACTTGAAAAGAATAAAAGGTGAGTAATAAGAACGTCAAAGAAATGTGTTACACTTATAAAGACTAGAAAGTTCGTAATAATAATAATAATTTCAAAGAAAATGTGTGACACTTATAAAGACTCGAAAGTTCGTAATAATAATAACTTCAAAAAAAATTCGTGACACTTATAAAGACTAGAAAGTTCATAATAATAATAATAATTTCAAAGAAAATGTGTGACACTAATAAAACTCGAAAGTTCGTAATAATAATAATTTCAATTCGGGACACTTATAAAGACTCGAAAGTTCGTAATAAGCTCCTTGAAGAAACAATAATAAAAGAGTCGAAACACATAATAACCTTGACGAAAATGTGCATGGCTGAAAAAGTCAACATGGCTTCATTAAAATGACATAACAATGTAACCTCAGAAATCAATATATCGCTGCATTAAAATGGCATCACATTCCTCAGATTCAGATTACACATTTATTTATTTAAAGAGAGATGGAAGAAGAATTTTGGTTGGTGGTGGTAATATTTTTATTTATTTATTTAAAGAGAAATAGAAGATATTTGGGTCGTTGGATGGGTTTAATGATAATTTTTTTTTGGTTCTAGTCACATCATGACATGATTATGTTGTAATATGTTGAAAATATATACTTTCGTGAATTAAGTAGGAAGCGGGATTCCTCAAGATTTCAAAAAATTGAACCCATTCCGATTTAAAGAAGAAAACGATGAAGATAAAAAATAAGGTAGTAATAGATAATAAAGAATCAACCTTTAGAATCAAGAAATAACTCATCGAAAAGACAGGAAAGTTTTCCAGAGAGAACTAGATGAAAGAAAAGCTTCTTTAACTAGGATGAAATACTAATCATTACCCACAGTTATGTCTAATAATTTAACTGAGTTTGACACTGAAGCCACCAAAAAACATTGTGTCTCCAACTTCAGGACAACGCAAAAGGTTAACCATCACCCAACCTAACCTATTATTGTATCCATACAGAATTCAAGATACAGTTTAGAAGTAAGGAGGGGCATAGAAAGCAACCACAACACAGCTACATATACAATTCAAGAACCGGTGCAGTTTCCTACAGAGTAAGATAGGAACGCTAATGAACACAACAACAAGATAGGAACAATAAGAAAGATACCCACTTCAAAAAAGAAATACGTCGTGAATTTGTCCAGTAACCAAATTGACTAGAACACTCTTAATCTTCTTGAAAAAGGATTAAATTTTGTCATTTTCCCTCGCACCATTCCCAAAGAAGACATTCTTCGCAACATTGAGTATGGGATCAAGGAATTACCTAACAACATAAAAGAAACTATCAGATAGGATTGTTCCATCATACTCAGAAAATCCCGCCCTCCCAAAAGCAACATTTCTAAACAAGAACATCTAGCCCTCAAAACCTTAAACCAAAACCTTGATATTGTGGTTCTGAAAGCTGGCAAAGGTGGTGCAACAGTCATCATGAACACAAATGATTACAATGAAAAGATGATAGACCACCTCAACAACAACAGTTGTTACATTAAATTAAAAAAAATCCCATAAAAAAGATCTCCATAAATATACAAAATCTAATAAAAACAAGTAGAGAACATAACATTAAAAACCTAATTGAAAAAAACCTCTACACCCCTAGGATCTATGGAGCCCCAAAAATACGCAAAGAAGATATCCCCATAAGACCCACCGTCAATACCATAGGGGGTCCCACTTACCATCTTGCAAAATACCTGGCCAAGAAACTCAAACCTCTAGTTGGTAACACAAGTTCCTTTGTCAAAGACTCCACCCACTTCATTAATGAGATTAAACATTTAAACCTTGATTCAGGTGACATATTAGTCAGTTTTGATGTTAAATCTCTTTGCACAAACATTCCCATAGATGAAGCCATGAAAGTGGTCCACAAAATCACAAACCCTCACATAGCCAAATTAAATTGAAGTCTGTCTCAAATCAACTTTCTTCAGCCTTAAAAATGAAATTTATGAACAAACCTGCGGTGTAGGCATGGGATATCCTCTATCCCCTATCATTGCTAATCTCTTTATGGAAGATTTTGAAACCAAAGCCATTGAATCTTCCCCATTAAAACCCAAACTCTAGAAGAGATTTGTAGATGACACCTTCATGATTTGGTCTCATGGTAAAGAAAAATTAATCAATTTCTTACAACACCTAAATAGTCAATCTAATTCCATCAAGTTTACGATGGAAATGGAGGAAAATGGTAGCCTCCCCTTTCTTGACATCCCAATCAATAGAAACCAAGATGGTACCCTATCTCACCAGGTCTATCGTAAGAAAACCCACATAGAACATTACCTACATGCCAACTCTCATCACCATCCATCACAAAAAATTGGTGTTCTCAACACTCTGGCGACCAGGGCTGTATGTATTTTGGATCAGGGTCACTTAGAAAAATAGAAGAACCACCTTATGAATGAATTCGAAAAGAATGGATACAATAGACACCAAGTAATCAGGGCCTTTAAGAATGTTGAGAATCACAAAAACAAACAACTTCTAAATGACCATGTAGGCAAAGTTCACCTCCCTTACATATCTAGCACAACTGACAAAATTGCGTACATTTTGAAAAAAAAAAATATTAGAACCACCTTTAAACCTGTGAACACCATCAACAATTGCCTAAAATCAGTCAAAGATCTAGTTGATCCCAAATGCCACAAAGGAGTGTACATGGTTCCTTGTTCATGCCAAAAAACTTACATAGGGGAAATCGACCGATCCATCCTCACCAGGATTCAACAACATGTCGCCGACATAAAACACAACCGCTCTAAAACCTCAGCCCTAGCTGAACATTCCAGCAAAACCAATCATCATGTCTGTATAGAAAACTCCAGTGTGGTGGCCAAAACCGATCATTATCACCATAGAAAATTTAGAGAAGCCATAGAAATAAGTAAACACCCAAACAACCTCAATTGGGATGAAGGATGGGAAATAAGTGACAACTGGATTCCTGCTTTAACCTCCTAGATCACCCTCTCCTATCATCCCCACTCCTCTTTTCACTAAACTGGTCACCTCCATTCCTATCCTTACTTTTCAACCCTCACATCCTAAATATTCACAAACCCTAATCCAAAAAAATTTAATTCAGATTTCAACTATAAGTATAAGATTTTATTAGTAAAAAATTAAAAATTAAA
>APFE030198565.1:88021-98296 GCA_000404065.3 Pinus taeda | reverse complement strand
GAGTAGAGATGTAATATTCAATGAAAAGGTCTTGTATAAGAATCAGTTGCAGGAAAATAAACAGGAAAAAGAAAACAAGGAATACGTAGTTCTTGATGAAATCACTGAAGAAGTAAAGGTGTCGGAAAATAATAATAATCAACAACCACAACAATAGTAACCACAACATCAGCAACCACCACAACAACAACAGGCACCCCAAACACCTGAAAGTGGTGTTAGAAGATCTACCAGGATAAGTATACCCCCTGAATGATACTCTCCTTCATTATATTATTTATTGTTGACTAATTCTGGTAAACTCGAATGTTATGAAGAAGCAATGTAGGTTGAAAGCAGGAAGAAGTGGGAGCTATCCATGGAAGAAGAGACGAACTCCTTAATGCATAACCAGACTTGGGACTTAGTCAAGTTGCCTGCAGGTAAAACTACATTGCAGAATAAATGGGTTTATAGGCTAAAGGAAGACGATGGAGGAAAACAGAGGTACAAAGCTAGACTTGTGGTGAAGGGGTTTGCACAAAAGAAAGGTATTGATTTTGATGAAATATTTTCTCCTGTTGTTAAAATGACTTCAATCAGAACTATTTTAAGTCTACTAGTAGTTGAAGATTTGCATCTTGAGCAGTTAGATGTAAAGACAACCTTTCTCCATGGGGATTTGGAGGAAGAGATATATATGCAACAACCACAAGGATATGAAGTGAAAGGGAAGGAGGAACTAGTGTGCAGGTTGAAGAAGAGCTTGTATGGCTTAAAACAGGCTCCAAGGCAGTGGTATCTAAAATTTGACAAGTTTATGTCTGAACAAGGTTATATTAGATGTCATTCTGATCATTGTGTTTATCTGAAAAAGCAAAATGATGGCAACGATATTATATTGTTATTGTATGTAGATGACATGCTTGTTGCAGGGTCTAACATGCAAGAAATAAATGTGCTCAAAAGAAAATTGGCAAATTCATTTGCAATGAAGGATTTGGGAGCTGCAAAACAAATCCTTGGTATGAGAATAACTAGAGACAGGAAAAATCGTAAATTAACATTGCCTCAGAATGAGTACATACAAAAGGTGTTGAAAAGGTTTAACATGCACAATGCAAAACCAGTTAGTACACCTTTTGCTAGCCATTTCAAACTTAGCAAGGAAATGTGCCCAAAGACCCAAGAAGACATGGATTATATGTCTAAAGTTCCATATGCATCAGCAGTTGGAAGCTTAATGGATGCAATGGTCTGCACAAGGCCTGATATTGCACATGCAGTGGGATTTGTAAGCAGGTACATGAACAATCCAGGAAAGGAACATTGGATGGTAGTGAAATGGATTCTCAGATATTTGAAAGGTACCACAAATCAAGCATTATGCTTTGGTGGTTCAAACATTTTCCTACAAGGATATGTTGATGTAGATATGGCAGGTGACAAAGATAATAGGAGGAGCACTACATGATATGTATTTATTGTTGGTGGAACAACTGTCAGTTGGGTTTCAAAAATCCAAAGTGTTGTTGCACTATCAACAATAGAAGCAGAGTATGTTGCTGCTACAAAGGCTAGTAAAGAAATGATTTGGTTACAGAGGTTTAAGGGCGAATTGGGTAAGGAGCATGATATGGGCACATTATACAGTGATAGCCAAAGTGCCATTCATCTTGCAAAGAACTCAACATTTCATTCCAGGACTAACACATACAGCTCAAGTACCATTTCATACAATCAGTGTTGGAAGATGGAGAGTTGAAGTTGGAAAAGATACACACTAGCCAGAATCCTGCAGATATGTTAACAAAAGTTGTAACCAGGGAGAAACTGAGAATATGCTCAGTTTCAATTGGTCTTCAATGATGACGATGAAGATGAGAAACAACCAAGTCCAAAGGGGAGTCATTGTCCAGCAAATGAAGCAGCGGTGGAGTTGCTACAATCATTCTTCAAGTGGGAGATTGTTGTGTGTGGAGCATGATTGTTCAGAGGTTTTTGTTTCAATCGGATGTATACCCTAGGAATTGTGTACACCCCTCCACGCGTGGGGTGTGGGGGGGACTTTTCCCCCCGCGAGGGTCCTGGGGGGGGGGGGGGCTGATCCCCCCCGCTGGGGGGTTTGGGGGCCAGCGGTCCCCCGGTGGGGGCTCGGGGGCAGCGCCCCTGAAGCTAAAAAAAGATATAAAATTTCCTTGTAAAAGTATAGTAATTTCTAGTCAATCTGGGCTGTTCATTAGGCGGATGATCTGATGGTAGAACTTATGTTTAGTTTAGGGTTTTTTGCCCTAGAAGCTAACCCCTCTCTTCATATGAGGGCATTTATATTGAGCGTGTGTAATATATGTGAGCGAGGAACAGAGAGGTGAGGCTGAGAGAGAAAATAGAGGATATTACAGCGGATCTGCTATAGGTTGTGTCTCTTCATTTTGCTAGATAATAGAAAGGAAGGACTAGTTGTTCGGGGTGGACGTAGCCCAAACTGGGTGAACCACGTATATCTGTGTCTCTCTTGTTTTATGCGTTTATACTTCTGCAATATTTTATGTGTTCCATTGCTCCATAATATATAATTTTATAACATAAAACTTATTGGTGTACTTATTGACAATATAAAAAGTTCTAGTTTATTTTATTAGCAATTGATTTTAAGTGGTTGTTCTTTTTAAGTCAAAGGGAAAATATGGAAGTGAAACTAATGGTGTTCGTTGATGCAAAAGAAATTAATGAAAAACTAACTTATATGCAATGCACTTGTTTGTTCTTCGATGAAAAGCAACTTCTACTTGAGTTCTAAGAAACTTCTATTAAAGCAATAAACTTTTTCCTTTTCTTTTCTTGTAAGAGACCTCACACTCACAAAAACTAAAAGACTATTGATTCTTTAATGATGCAAAACTACCCTAATGCAAGGTGTACATGATAATGCAAAAACTCTATATTACTCTAAAAATAAAATGAAATTAATTTGTTTTATAATCCAACTTAAGTGTTTTGAAAGGAATAATAATTTTGAACATAAAATCTTCCCCAAAACAAGAAGGACTAAACACAAAGATCCCAAATCACTCTCAAAAACCAAAAGAAACCAAACTCAAATTTGGTAAAGAAAGAAAAAACAATGTTTTTGAAGGACTTTTCTTTTTCAAAAAAGCAATAAAAGCAACTTTTCAAAAGTACTCAAAATGCTACGAAAGACTTAAAGACTGAAAAAAAATCGCAAGGAAACTTTGCAACTTGTCAATTCAACATGAATGAAAACATAACAAAATAGGTGTTTCAAGATACATTAAATGATCGAGAAGGAGAAAAAAGAGGTTTGAGATACTGATAAAGAAATTAGGAAAGGCACACTTTCAAACTTGTCAACAAAAACTTTCGAAAAACAAGAAGTGAATGGCTGCAAAATTAATGGGAAGAAAAGTAAGCAACCCATAAAAATGAAGTTTGACACAAAGACTACAAGCAATCTTCTGTTCTGGAAGACCAGAACAATCAAGAAAATCTACAAGAAGCCTTGTGCGTTCAAACAAAAATGACAAAACTCACTGTAAAGCAAACAAAGACCAAAAACTTTTCAAAGCAGGAGAGAACTCGAAACAGTTAGCTCACTAAAAAACTAAAATCTGAAAATAGAAACTGACTACTCAGGAAGCACATAGGCCAAGAAAAAAATCTTTCCAAATAAAAAGACTTGAAAAAATCATGAAAAACAAATGTATATACGATTGTGTCTCTGCACAGCTGCGTGTACTTGAACTTCATCCAAAAGAAACCTGCATATACACGGTTTCAGTTTAGAGAAACTAGCGTGTATACGCTTCTGTAACCCAACAAAGGTGCGTATATAAATGTTTACAAGAAAAAACAAAAATTGAGGCCTAATGAAACATATCATACATGAAGTTTGAGTTCCTACAGAAGCATAAAATACAATCACAACAAGCAAACTGAAAGCTAAGGCCTGATTGGCACTTAATAACCCAAACTAGGAAAAACAATATTGTTGTCCCCAGTGGAGTCGCCAATTCTGTTAAGGGACAAAGTCCCCTACGGCTTTGGGTCAAAACCCCAGCAAAGTAGGAGTAATCTACATCAAGAAACAAGCATATAACTCAGGCAAAATAATTAAACGAGCAATCTATGCGAGGATATACATACTCGGGGGTCGTTCGTTCGGGTAGTTCCTGCCAGGGTTCAAACCCTTTGTAACTCCTCACAATCTTTGAAATTGCAAAACAACCAATTCAAAGATGCATAGGAGCATATAGATAAAGAATTATAGTGAAATCAACTTTATAACATATAAGTAAATGGTTAGTTATACATTGAAATAGTCATTCATATATAAACCATAACAATAACATTAGATGCATGAACAAAGTTGATATCAGGAACAAGACAATGTTTGTTTTATTGCAAATAACTATAATAAAACGTAGAAAGAGTTCACCTGAGTCTTCCTCTTTCGGCTCTAAGTGGAATCGTCCTCCAGGTTCGTATAGTCCCGATCTTCAAAAGGCTCATTCCATAACCAATACAAGGATATCTCCAACAAGTGAAAGGATATCAACTCTCAAGGAAACAAGGGTTTCTTGAACTTGGGGAAGTGCTTGAAGCATAGGGATCTTCATACTTGATCAGGGGATAATCTCAGCAAAGTAATTATCTATTTTCTCTCCTCCTTAAGGCCTTCCCATTGAAGTCTTTTTATACTTCTCCCAAAGTGGGAAATAGTTGGGAACAGTTGGGCCACAGGCACTAATAGGTAATCAACAGGTAAAACCCATGAGATCTGCCCATAATTAAGGAATTTTATTTTTTTTAAGTGTTCTAAGACATATACACAGGTTGGGTATATACTGGCCCACGTGTACATGCATGTAATACATGGCAAAGTTGCTTATAAGGAGTAAAACGCTGTTTTTTCAAATATTTGGACCAAGTCTGGAAGGCGGGGTTGCGCTAGGCCATAAACCATGCATCACAAATACATAAGGTGATATTTGGAGCTATAACATGCATATTCTGCCCTCATGTGTGCTACCTTGTGCTCGATGGTGATGGAAATCACAAATTCCTCATCAATCCATGGTTGGAGTCATTCTTTAATCACTGCTTCCTTTTTTCAGGTAGCATCAACTTATATTTTCAGGGCCTGGGCCACCCTCATCTTGGCCAAGCGATGCGTAATAGAAACTATCTGTGTGGTCCCTCTGACATTATCATAGGCTTGCTGGAGCCCCCTTGCCTCTGTTTCCAGTCGCTGTAGGGTTGGATCTTCCTGAAGTGAAGTGAGTGTAATAAATGGCTGAGCCAACAAGTTGGTGCATTCCTTCATGGAACGTGTGATCGTTTCCCGCCTGGAGTTAATGATGCTTTTGCATTGCTCGGTGACCTCTGGTGGCGTCGAAAGCTGTACCTGCAATTTCAGCTCTACGATTTTCAAGCTGAGCTCCAACTGAATCCTTGTGGCCTCCTCCTTTTCTTCAAGAAACCCACTCGCCAGCTTGTGGATTCGTATGCCAATAGGTAAATCAGCCGCAATCTCCAGCTCAAGGGCACGTAAACATGCTTCCCCTACAAGTTGCTCCAATTGTTGACTTTGTGTGACTACTTTGTCCTGTTGGAGGCTGAACTATTCTATATTAATTTTCTGTTCGCTGAGTACGAGTTCCACGTGCCCTTCCCTGGCGTGGAGCTCCATCGTGACGCTGTCCTAGAGCGGTGCAAGTTTTTGCACGGGAGGGCAACCAACTTTAGTCCCAGCCCCATAAGTCGTCCTACCATAACTCTGTCCTCCACATTTTCTGTTATGAATGCTCTTGCTGGAATCACGATAGTGTGAGTCATTTGGGCCTTCAGTAGCTGCTCAGTGGTTGACATACTCATAACCCCATGAGTTGCGGTGGTTCCCATCTATGCTGCCTGTGTCCCAAGTTCCTGTAGCTGTGCGTGGAGCTCCCCCAACACAATCTGTTTCTCTGACATGGCCTCGTCGATTGTGTCCTGAGTGACTTCACAAATGGTGTCCCCTATGTCACCTAGGTTGCCCTCGGTCAAGGTGGTCAGTTCTCCGTTCCATTTAGACGCCTTGGCCTTCTTCCACGGCTTCTTCCATTCTATCAGTGGTGACTATTTTAAGGGTGCACCCATGGTGGTTGATGGTGTTCCTTCCGTCCCTATCTCTGTGGCCATCTTTGTGGGCATCTTTTGATTGCTTTCGTCCTTTGCAACTGCTCCTGCTTGTGCTTTGTCTGTCGAAGTCTGCACCACCTCCCGCGCCGCCCGAGTCTCTGTAGCATGCTATTCGTTCTACTTTTGCTATGATGTGCGCTTAGCCTCAGCCTTCTATTTCTAGATAGCGGCCTCATTACGCCCCTCTGCTTCTGTTCTATGCCATTCTGGTGGCCACGTATCCAATACCCCATTGATAGCTTTGTCGATGGAAAGAAAAGAGAGTGTGGTCCACATTTGGTCGGGGTCCTTGAGCACCTAGATGTAGACAAAGTGCATGTCCGCTTTAAACTCGGCGATATGCTTCACACTGTCATATATTTCGTTGGATAGACGAGGTTGCTAGGTGATCCATTGTCAAATGTTTGCATCCATCAGTATCCATAAAATTTTGATGTCTTGGATTCTTGCAGCATCCCTTGTCGCCTAGAGTGACGCATATTTGGTGGCTTCTGGCCAATCCTGGTCCACAGAGGGAAACTGATTGTCTTCGGGTAATTCAGTGGTAACCAGCACAATGGACAACAATAACCACACGTTGTGTAAGGTCTTTTCCTCCTCTTGGACCTCCCTATAGTTGGTGAGGAATTATTCACAAAGGAACTGCACGCAATTGAACCATTTTCTAGCTGTGCATTCCTCAGCAAGCGCAATGACGATCGTTGGAACCTCAGGGACACTAAATTTCCACATCACTTTCCCTGCTAGCAACTGGGTAGCAATGTGGACTGCTTTGTCTGAGATACTATCAATAACGTACCCTCACTGCCCTTTCTCCATCTTATATTTCTTTTTCAGGGTTTTTGTCGTCGTCACATCACCACTTTTATCGACAATTTCCCTGGGGTCTCTTCCTTCACAAGGAAGTTGTGAGATACTATGAATGAGTTCTGCCATGATGTGGATGGGTTTGCTGATCCATAAGTATCCATCATGTACCAGACAGAGCAACTGTCTGATGACCAATATTGTAATAGGGGGCCAGAGAAAGTGGGGAATGGACAGGAGACAGAGCAACCCAACTTTCTCCACCTTTCACAACCATTCTTTTGGTTGAAGTGTCGTAACCATCCCTTTCACGCTCTACTCCATCCGCTCGCTAGTTGCCAAATGGGGAAATTTTTCTATATTTGCAAGGTCCCAGTCTTCAAATTTCATCATTGAAACACGGCCAGTCACCGTGCTTTCAACTGGAATCCCTTTCAGAAGAGAAGGGATGATGAGTATATTGTCACCGTCATCCAAATTGGTAGGGACCTTAGCCTTCCCTTTTCTTGGAGGAACATACTTGGGACGTCGCACTGGCTGGATAGTTTCCTCATCAGGGTTTATTTCTTTGACATATGTCAGAGATCCCTCTTCGTCCTCATCGCTTTCAATTGTAATATTTTTGCCCTCTTCTTCCATTGTGAGCTTGCTAAAGTGCGGATTTCATGGTGATTGCCTTACTGGTCCTGGTATCTGGGGGTCCTTTTTGGTTCGCGGTGTCTTGGGTGATTTAGGGAGTTCGGCTACCTACAACGTGGGATTTTGTGGAGTCTCTGTGGTAGGGTTTATTGACTTGAGAAATGACTCTCGGTATTCCTTTGGCAGTGCCTAAAACCACGACTTTCCTCCGTTAGTTTGTCATTCATCTTGCTCCTCTCGGCTTGAACCCAGGGCATCATGTGCTTCGAATGATCAAACTGTGTGGTGTGACCCTTCTCTTGCTTGTTATATATGATTTCAAATTCAAAGTCAGCCGTTCACCTTGCTCGTGGCTCATTAATGAAATTTTAGCAGTTACCCTTACGTCTTAATTTCCTGCCACTCACTCCTTCTTGTCTTAAATGGGACATCTTATCATGAAAAATACCTGCAACGGTCACCTTCCATCCCATTCCTGTAGCAGTGCAACCCTAGTACGTGGATGCCTCCTATGAATTTGGTCATCCTTGCACGCCGCGGCCAACTTGCGCAGCTTTCCTGTAGTCTTTTTTTTAGTCCCGAACCCTCTTCCAACTGCGTAGAGCGCTGGGACTGGGCCTCCTGTGGATAGTTAGGTGGTCCCACCCATTGTGTGAGCCTTCTGCTTCCCTACTAGCCCGGGTTGTGGGCACCATTCATGTTCCTTTAAGTCTGATAGCGTATCACGGTCTGTGTTCCCTTGTGCCCTAGGGTGCAGTCACAACCATGCTAGCAGGGTCGCGACTTGTCTTAGTAGTGTAGGAGAGCCAACCATGTCTGGTCCCTTCAATAGCTCTTGCTTGTGACCCGTGTGGGTTACTTCTAATTTTATTTTATCAACTTCTTCATCC
Source organism: Pinus taeda (assembly GCA_000404065.3). Classification (NCBI taxonomy): domain Eukaryota; kingdom Viridiplantae; phylum Streptophyta; class Pinopsida; order Pinales; family Pinaceae; genus Pinus; species Pinus taeda. Next base: position 89,780 of record APFE030198565.1, on the reverse strand, counting down.
AGCCTCGCACTTTTCTTTCGTATTCTGGCCCCCTTTTCCTCTAACTCGCGAAGTCCCATTTTTCCGTGATGAACGGCTTCCCATAACTGCCGAATCCTATCACACAGGTGTTCGTGTTCAGGTTGGACCATAGGGGTAGTGGCCCATCTAGTTGTGTATAGTTCTCCCTTGGCATACCATGCTTTGTGTATGGTTGTATCGGTCCAGCGAATCCTTGCTACATGCAGATTTAATTGGGTTGATGGTCGTGCAACATACAACTGTACCCTTCGTTGTAGATGGATGCCCGTCCTGCTCTAGCATGGTTGCTGTGCACGTCCTCCAATCCATACATGGAACCACCTTCTCCACCTCAGCTTCCTCTGTGCACACCACCTTGGTGTGCACGACGCTTCTTCTGATGCACCATGCTACTTCTGGGCTACAATTAAGGTGCCGGGGTTGACGAAGTGCCCCTCATTGGTTGCACCGTTATCTGTGAACCGTTGTCTTACTTCAGTGGTCACATGTCACAATGATCTGATCATCATATTACAGTTGAATGTTGTGACTTCCTGCAATCGGTTCTGCCATCACTCAGTCTCCTCATTTGAACCTAATGTGTAGGAACTATCACGCTCTCAAGAGATTCTTCCATCCTCTATGGGATTCACTCGATCTTGAGATTACGCTTTTATCTGGTAGATGCAATCCAGTTCGTCGTCACTATCCTCGTCGCGCACTGGTTTGGTGTAGCACTCTCCTTCAGCTAGGTCTAGCGGAACTATTACCCGTAGTGAATTATTTTCGAATGCCATTTTCCATTTTTTTAGGTGAATGACCCCATTCATGTCCGTGGCCCAATCGATTCCTAGCAATGCAAGGTAGGGATTACTGTCATCAACAATTTCTATTACCCCGAAGTCGATTTGTGTACTTATGCCTTTAATGTCCACTGGCACCCCTTACAGTCGACCCATTGATAAGATATTTTTCTAGTTGGCCATCCTGAGTTGAATAGGAGACCACTCCAATGTGGGCCTACCCATACGTTCCCACATTTTCTTAGGTAACACATTCATATCCGACCCTAAATCTAGAATGACTTTGTCCATCTCGTTCTCTTCCATTTGCACTGTCATTCGCATATCCCTTCCGGTGCATAAAGCATGTCTTCCCAGTTTTCGAACTACACATGGCTTGCTTGACCCAGCACACTTAGTGATTAGCTCATCTAGTCCTTTAACGGCTTTACTGTCGTGCATCAACTTCATACATGTATCTAAAAAGGTAGTAGGCATAGAGGGATCCATCCCTAGCTCAAGTGGGTCCCTTCTACCTGGAGTAGAGACTGTCGTGAAGCTCTTTTGAGCTTCCTGAGGTGTCTTCCTCCCTTGTTCCACCTCAAAGTCAGGTTCCCTTGTAGGGGCATTGTGACCCTTTGCATCTTCTACAAACTCTTTCCGTGCATCCCTTCCTGTGGTTGCGTCGCTCCTCAGTACCATGTTTATGTTGAGTTCTTCTTCACAGGGTTCTGACCTCATCATTTGGACATTTTGAGTTACAGTGGGTGTCATGCGGAAAGAGTTATATTTGCGGACAAATCTAACCTCCCTAGGAGTCTAAGACTCTCTAGTGACAAACAAACCAAACAAGAGCAATCCTTCTCTAAACACACATTATTCTATGAGAGATCAAGTGTTTTCCGATCTTACCTTAGGTCCAACGCTTGTCGTAGCAGTCCAGCCTTGCTGATCCAGATGAGCTCCTCCTTCACTTT
>APFE030198565.1:46143-71280 GCA_000404065.3 Pinus taeda | reverse complement strand
CATGAACCAGAGGATACTGCAGATGGAGGCAGAATTGGAAAAAGCCATGCAGGACAAGCAAGGGGAGTCTGCCTCCCAACCACCACAGACCTCAACAAACCTCCAATCTGCCCCTCCAGCACAAATAACAACAGCTCCTCCTACTGCTCCAGCACCTACCACAGCCACATCAGCAACTGGAGCAACTGTGGAAGCCACAACAGCAGCAGAATCCAGCCTGAGCATGGAAGAAATGATGAAGGCTGTCAAAGAGCTGGAGAGCCAGGTCACAGAAATAAATGCTGCCAAGGAAAAACTGGCCAAGCTGGAGGCCAGTTATGACAAGTCAAAAATGACTGTGGCAGAAAAACAGAGGGAAATAAAGGCCTTGGAGGCCAAAGTAAAAACTTTGGAGAAGGAGTTGATGCTGGGCAACACCCTAGCGGAAATAAAAAGGATTATTTGGGCCAAGATTTGCAAATCTATGCAGGACCAATGGAGGTTCATTCAAGCCACTTTTGAATAGGTAGAGATGATAGAAATAGCTCACATAGAGATTCAGAGAGCCAGGACAGCCCTGGGAATAATGCCTGAGTAGGCCAACAAAATGATTCACTTCCTTAATAACCGCACTAGGGAAGAACTGGCTGCTTTACAAATAGCTAGCAGGACAGAGACAATCCTCACTGCCAAAAAGGTACTAACATTGAGGAATTTCACCCAAACACTAGAGAGGAAGTGCCAGGAAATGAAGGAAGAAATAGATGAGTTCAGAGCCAAAATGGTTATTTTGCAGGACAAAGGACTTCCAAGCCTAGTGACTAGTACAGGACAGCTGCTGCCATATAAGAAATATATTACAAGGGTCAATAGCTATGTAGAAAACCAGATCACAGCCTCCAGCAGCTCCACAGAAGAAACATGGCCTCCATCTGGGCAGACCCTCTATGACAAGCTGGAGAATCTATTCTTCATAGAACATGATATTAATCATCTATTTGAGGTGCCTCCCAATTTTTATAGACTTATAGAGGCAAATGAGACAGTGGTAAAGATGAGAAGACATCAGTTACCCCTGGCTGATTGGTGGCAAGCAATGTTGGAAATTTTGCCTAGATAAATCCACTTTGCTTGTTTACCGTTTTGATACAGGTCAGCAGGACAAGTCAGCAGGACAGGTCAGCAGAAACAGGTCAGCAGAACAGGCCAGCACACAGGTACAGCAAGCAGCATACAGGTGACTCAGCAATCCACTCAAATATCACGCCAAAATGAACGCAACATTTAAAGCACTGCTACCACCTATTTTTTACAGCCAAAAGTCAAATCTGTCTGACAAAGGAATGTCGGCTATCTCAGCCTTTAAAGTTACATTTATGTATCATTTATTTTTTGTAAGAGAGTTGGTGGTGCAATTTATTGCACCATAACTCTCCACTAAGATATTTTCATACCCTATTTTTGTATATATATCCCCTCAGATAACGCATTGAGGGTCGGTTGTAATAGAATTCTTTCTGAAGAGCTCTGATGTATATTGAAGACTTTTTGATAATAAAATCGCTGATGGAGATTGCTGGTGTCAATACTGTCTGAGATGGATATGTAGAAGCTCTGTGTTGTTGCAGAATTCCTGTGTCATTTACTGAACCAATAAGTTTCTTCTAACTGTGTATGTGTTTCTTGTTATTTCCACAATTTCATGTTTCCATAATCTTGGTAAATAGAGAAAAAGAATAGCCTAGGATTTGGTCCGAACACCCTATGCTCAATCTCTATTTTCTAAATATGTTTTCTGTTGGATTAGCCATAGATATGAATTATTAACTGCTCATATTTCAACTTATCCTAACATGGTGAATACTGTTTAAGAATTCTTAACTGCTCTTAAGCATTACTTTCATGTTTTTTTTTTAATTAGCATAGTGAAAGATTCTTAATTGCCTCTCACTTACTAATTTTTCCATCATTTCACCAACCAATCTGATATATTGCTTTCACACATGCCTAACTTGCTCTGCAGCAACACTTTGTCCCCACATATCAATTTCCTAAAGCACAAATATCTCAACTCCATTGCCCAATGGAACAAACTGTCTAGTAAGTCTGTATTTCAGTTCTAAAGGGAATCATCAACCCACTAAAACCAAACAAACAGTACATCATAACTAGTCTAAAACACTCATCAAACAAAGCTAAACTATAAAGAGAGAGCCCTCTCTGGTTACAGGTAGACTAGGACCTGTAGCCAAAAGATTGGTTAGTGGTTACCTATGCAGCCATTCCCTTGGGAGTCAAAGGGAACAACCTGAGTGATAACAAGGCCATTTCCTTCAGGGTAGTTTGGAGTTGAATGATGTAATAGAATCTAATATTTCTGGCAAAATTCAATCATTTTAACACTAAAGAATGTTGTTTCATTATCTGTGATGATTTGAGCTGGGAAACCAAACCTAGATAAAGATGTTTTCTTCAATGAACTTAATTACTACTGAATTAGTAGCATTTCTTACTAGAATTGCTTCCACCCATTTAGTGAAGTAGCCTGTTGTTGTGAGAATCCATCTGTGTTGATTACTTGAAGTGGGATGGATTTCTCCAATAAAATCTAATCCATTGAAGGAAAGGTGTTGAGATTATTGATGGTACTACTGGAAGAGCTATTAGTTTCTTCTTACCAGCAAACATCTGACAAGGAACACAACTTCTGACCTTTGCCCCTACTTGCAAAAGAAATGTTCGCCAATAAAATGCTCCCCTTAATATCTTGTATGTTGTTTCCCTCCAAGCATAATGTCCTCCAAAAAATCCTGCATGAAACTAATCAACGATTCCTTTAGTTTTTTATTTTATTAAACATAAGAACAAAATATTCAATGGATCTTTCCAGTAAAAAATTGCATTTATGATGCAGTATTTGACTTCTTTCAATTTAAGACTTTTATACTAGGCTTTAGAAAATCATGCTGGGCATTCAAAATGGAGGAGAAAATTTACAATGTCTTTATACCAATCTGACAATAGAAATTTGTCATCAATATGTAAAGGGATGATTTGATCTGAAGGTAAAAGTTCTTGTGGATTCTTTTCTTCAGGTTAAAGAGAAGGTTATTGTGGATTCTCCCTTGTAGAATTAGGAAAGGTTCTTGTGGATTCTTTTCTTGTACTAGGACACAAATTTCTTGTGGATTCTTCCCCTATACTTCTAAAATAGAATTGATTCCAAGCACTTTGCAATTGGATTCTCCTAGAAGCTTGGCTAATCCCTGGCCTTTTACTAGATTTGTAGTTTTGATAGTTAGATCAAACTCAAGTATTTGAGTGATCCACCTACCTCTTATCCCATTAGTGTCAGGTTAAGTTAAAAAAACAATTAAAGCACCATTAGGAACATAAGCAATAATAGGTGAATGTAGGACATACATCCTAAAAGATTTTAGGGCTCGAATGAGGGCATAATATTTCTTCTTGATTATGTCATACTTAAGCTCAACATCTCTCATAAACTTGCTGAAAAAGGCTATGGGATGGTCATGGGAATCTTCATTCTTTCGTAATAGGACAGCAGCAAGGGTTGTTTCTGAGGCAAAAGAAAAGATATTGAACGGTTTAGTATAACCAGGGCTGGCCAAGGTGGGAGCTTCAGAGATAGCTTTCTTGATCTGATCAAATGCATGTATGGAAGATTCAGTCCATTTAACTTCATGATCCTTTTAGAGCATGTCAATTATATCTTTTACAATCTGTGCATAATTTGGGATGAATCTCCTTAAAAAATTAATCTTACCCAGAAAAGCTTGAATTTCTTTCTTGTTTCTAGGTAAGGTCAATGTTTCAATGGCAGAAACATGCTTAGGATCAATTACGACTCCTTCCTTTGAGATTATATGTCCTTCCTTTGAGATTATATGGCCTAAGAGCTTTCCTTCTTTAACAAAAAAACAAATACTTTTTAGGGTTCAATGATATCCCAAATTTCCTACACCTGTCAAAAAACCTTGTTCAAGTGCTTTAGATGTTTCTGATCAGATTTAGAAAAAGCAGTAATGTCATCAAGATAAATAACAACAAATTTGTTTACCTGACCCATGAAAGCTACATCCATAGCTCTCTGAAATGTTGCTCCAGCATTTGATAAGCCAAATGGCATTCTATCGTACATAAATGTACCCCGGGGTGTAGTGAAGGTTGTCTTTTCCCTATCTGTTGGATCAACATTCACCTGATTATAACCTGAAAAACTGTCATGCGGAAAGAGTTATATTTGCGGACAAACCTAACCTCCCTAGGAGTCTAAGACTCTCTAGTGACAAACAAACCAAACAAGAGCAATCCTTCTCTAAACACACATTATTCTATGAGAATTCAAATGTTTTCGATCTTACCTTAGGTCCAACGCTTGTTGTAGCAGTCCAGCCTTGCTGATCCAGATGAGCTCCTCCTTCACTTTCATACCTGCATACACTAACAAAGCAAATGATTACATAGCATCTGAATATTCATCATAAAACAAAGCATATTTATCACATAGACCAAGGAGTACATGAAATAATTCATTAACAACAAATCATTGAGAAGAATGGACTTATTTGTATTAAAGAAACAAAAAAGGAACCATTACAACCTGAGCCTTGGTGTTGTGCAAGCTCCTCCCAGGGTCCAACAAGAGATTTCCTCTACTTTGACAAGCTCACCCACTCCCAATATGGCAACAAGGAAGGATAGTGATCTCTCCTCACAAGTCAACAATGGAAGTCCTAATTCCAGCAGCATTTACCCTTTAGAATGTTCAGCTTTCAACCTTTTCCTCCCATGGCCCAATGCCTGTATTTATAGTATTCTAGAGGAGGTTATTCAGTTCCAACATCAATGGGATACTCCCTCTTTTGGATGGGGTAGCTCCTCTCTTGATGGGATAAGCTCCTTTATCATAGGGATGCATGAACCATCTGGAGGCGCTCAATACACGTCAAAACTCTTCTAGAAGGCTCTAGAAGTGACCACAAGTAACTTTTTAAAGATGAAACTCGCGCCTTTTGACCTTTACAGGGGTACGCACCCAACCTTTAGCTTACAGAGCGTTCAAGTATGCAGGTACAGTGTATTTGGAGTGCGTACACGCAGGCAAGGTAGAGAGAAACTGCGTACCCAGAGATAAACATGTTTTTAAGTGACTTTCTCTCTTTTTGAAGTTTTGACATGAAGAGCAGAGGCATGGGGCTTGACAAAGAGGACAATATGGCTATTGATGAGGCCATATAAACTGCAGATAGTCAAGGTGACCAAATTCAGTGTAACAGTGGGCTTTATTACTCCCTTTTCACGCATTTGGGAAATTAATGTCGAACAATCTATCATTTCATGGTCAAACTCCTCATAGTATGGACAAGATATCCACGTCGGGTTAGTGTAGTCGCGAGCGTAGTGTCTTGTCCCTCCACAGTTATAATAGATCAACTGTCCGTGCCCTCGCGTAGGCTCCATTCCTCTTCGTCAGCCGCGTCCTTGGAATCCCCCACGTGGCCCTACGACTGGGTCGAAACCTCGCGCTTTAGTCTGCATGCTGTAGGCTAGGATCCTTTCCATCATTGAGTGATAACTTTGACACGTTTGCTCATCGTGACCCACTGATCTACAAAAGTTGCAATACAGCTACTGTGGGGTCTGGGTATACTTCTACAATAGGTGGTAATTGTCTGTTGCGTGCTTTCCACCCACTTGACAAATATCACACCAGAGCGCGGGTGTCGCACTTGGCTCTGCTTGTACCTCCAACTTTAATGGTATTGGCCCCCCCCACCAGATATTTTGCGAAGACGGGGCAGTGGTCCTTGTCATGTCCTTGAATTTTTCATTTAATGCGTCCTATCTCTTTACGCACCTCCAGTCGGGTTGAACTTTCTTGCTTCAAGCTTTGCATTTCTAAGCTCAGGTTTTATATCTACGCATGGATTTGCAGAACTCCCAATCCTGGATTTGGTATTGGGGTTTCAGGCAACCTCATTGCTGTTTCTAATCCTTCGGCTTGGGTTGAGATCTTTGTTGTGATAGTGCCGTCCTCAGATGTGGTGTCAAAGATGCCACAAACCACGTGCAGTGCTGCACATCTTCCAGTGTCATGTTAGCCTCACGGATTGTGCTTTTCAACCTCTAATCCAGGTCGCATGGAGTTTTGCCAGGTAAAATCGCGATCTCCTTGAACCCAATGACTGACCGTGTCTCTGATTATGGCTAACCAAATTTTGTTTTCAATGTGTCTTGGATCGTCACTATTCCCACATTCAGATGATCGCTTGAGTAATTTATATACCACGTCAATGCACAATCCTGTAGCGTGCTAACTAGAGTAGCCTTTTTTGATGTTATCATCCATTATGCCTAGAGCTTCCCATATAGGCTTTACCACAAACTAGAACTGACCTGGTTATTCATTTCCTACACCCCTAAATACCGGAAACTTGACTGCGCTTGCCATCCCAACCTTCAGTGGTGCCAGAGGTGGGGCTGGTGAAGATGGATTTGATGTAGGTGAAGTAGGTGATGGCGTGGGCAGAGGTGGTATCAGTGGAAAGTACCCCTTAATCAACTGGACTGCACTTCTTGGAGAGAACCCCGCGAGCCCCTCCTCTCTTTCTTGTGAAATAGAGATCAGAGGACTGTTCCCTAATCCTTTAGTTTCTTGGTAACCTCTCTCGCTCCGCGTTACGCTAGACATAAATAAATGTGCATAATCTGTTTTTCACACAACAACATTTTAATCCTAGTATTCAATGATTTGATATACTTACCCTGTGGTCCTTGGAGAAACTACCTTCCTGCCTCATTATAACTAACAATTGTGTCTATAATGAACTCAGTGATAAACCCTCCTATTACCTGATCCAACCAGTGATCTACTGCACGTGCAAGTTTATCTTCCAATGCTTCTAGCCTACGCACCAATTCTGGAGTCCAGCCAATAGGTTGATCTAGTCTGCACCTCCCCACATTGTAAGCTAACGTCACGATCCACTCATACAACTCTATTGGGAATGTCGCAAAGAAGATCTCATATATATTTGTGTATATGTAACAATCCAACCACTCTTCCTTCGATATCTATGGGTTTCTGTTTTCTTGAACCACGAACTCATGAAGCTTCTGATCCCACCAATCTTCAAGCTCTTTCTTTGTAGGGTTCTAGTGTTCCGACATTAGACATCCCTTAGGTAGATCCTGGTCCCGGCAACAGAGCCATTTGTTGGCTTATATGGGCCTGACCTAGGTTCGGAAGATTTATTTAGCCAAACAAATCCCGCAGCTACCGACCCTTTCGGCAACAATTTGTGGAGCACGGACTGAGGTCTCACCTGAGGTAGCAGGGGAGGGTGCTGGAACCAGGTTTTCACACCCTTGGGATGTCTTGATGTGGTCTGGAGGGTTTGCGTGCTGTTCTGTGGCCTCATGCTACTCTGCTTCCGCGTAGATCCGGAACAAGGCAATTCCTTGATACTTATTACTAATGAGTTGTTATAGATCAGATATACCTTTTACGGTCTTTAAGTAAACATTTAATAGGGATAACTAGTTCGCGCACCCAGAAATGTTATAGATTTGCATAAACTCATAACATAAGCATAAGCGCACATATCAAATAGATATATCAATCATAAATTAACCAGATCCACAATATTTCAGATTCAATGCAATATTTCAGAACCAACTTATCTTTATTCAACTCTTTCGCCAATACATCCAGATCCTCCCTGCGTACTCAGTTGCAGGGGTCCACAGAAAAAGTTGCGGACTCTACCACACCCCTGCAGACACAGCTGCAGAGCCTTTATCTACCCACAAACACCCTTTACTCAAACTTATAGACGCTTCAAGACCTCTTTCTTCAAAAATCCATTACATTCCAAATCCAAAATACATACCAAAACACTGACTCCTAACTCTAGAACCTTGCTCTATTTATACATTTCCATGGTTTGCGGACCATGGGCAGGCCAAATTATTTTACATTACCTTTGGGCAGACAACCCTTTGACTTGACTCATTACAATTTATGCTCCGTGCATCTCACAGAGCTCTTACCATACCTTTACCCAAAATTGCGGGCTTTAAGCCCTAAAATCATTATGCGGGGCCTCTGCTACCCAACACATAGGAACAGGGGAAGGATTTACACTATGCATCACTTCTACTATCCATAGTACTGGTGGCTTGGGAATTTCCCGAGGATAGCCAGTTCCTCACGATTGTGAAGGATCTTCAGGAGGCAGTGAAGTACACTTCACTGTCGGAAACTAAAGATGCACAGAGGACCTAAGACAACAAAATATTCTGGGTGTTCATGGAGATGAACATCAGAATGGGGATTAACCGCAATGTCATGGTTATCACCCACTATCTATAACACTCTGCAGAGCTTCATGGAGTTTAAGGCGGAATTCCATCATATGTATATCAGGGTGCGCAAGGACCCCGCGAAGAAATGGAATGAGCTACCTTACCTGGCCACGGACGATGTCATATTCTCCGTGCTTGAGTCGTGGCATGGTCCTGCCAGCTCCATGGTGGAATTAGAGAACTCCACTGTGCAGAGGAAAAAGGAGGAGGAAAAACTACAGATGGCACAGTTGGCCGAGAAGAGAAGGAATGAAGTAGCAGCAACAAAGGCGCAGGTGGTGTGGGATGCTGTGAATGCAACAACAAAATAGAAACATGTAGTAGAGAAGGAGCGTGAGGGCTAGAAGTCACCCTCACTTGAACATGAGCTTGAAATAGAGGAAGGTGGCACAAACCCACAGATAGCATCCACACAGCTAAAGCGACAGAGCCCAAGATAGAAGGTGGGGTCACCGAAGAAGACGAAAGCCTCCAAGACTTATTTAGACCTGATCACCCTCACTGAGGGGGATCTCCATGACATAGGGGAGACGATGAGGGACGTCACCGCGTAGGCCCTATAGCTATTTGCAGAGGAAAAGAATATGGTGTTGGGGTCCCTCCAGACATAGATAAAGGAGTTACAGGTGCGCACTCCTCAGGCTGGTACTCTTTCAACCAGCCTCGCAGTAGGCATGACCACGGCTAAGGAAATGCTGCGCGCTAGCATGACCAACACTATAGTGCTGCTAGAAGGGGCACTCATTAAAGAAAATGAGGCTGACAGGCCTATGGTTAGTGAGTTGAAGGGAGTTGGGATAAACATGGCTGCGCTCCTGCGAGAGATGCTCTATGTTCTACAGGATGGAGTGATTGCAGAACTACAGGCTAGGGAGAATTGCGTGCTCTAGGTGATGAGCGAGCAACGTATCAATATGGGACAACTGAGCCTACAGCATGACGAGGTTAATGTAGGTATTCATGGAATCCTGCTAGATGGTCCCTAAGTTGGACATCCTAGCAGAGGCACCAGTAAAGGCACGCATATGGAGATTAGTATCAGGGGTACGTGAGGCGAAAGAAGAGATGGCTAAGGTTCAGCTGGAGACGAGCCTTTAGATAGCTGAGCTGCAATTGAAGGGGAAACCTTCAACTCTGCCAGAGGTGAAAGAGTAGCGCACAAGAGCCATTACAATAGGAATAACGGAGATCAACAGTGCAGTGAAAGATTGCACCAAACTTTTTGAAGAATCGTTCGAGGTCCTCACTACTCTGCAAGAGGACCCAAACATACAACGCCTAGAAATAGAGGCATTTGAGCTACAAAAATAGTATGATGATATAAAAGGGACCACGCAGATGGTGGCCCTTACACAGAGGCTCGCGTGGATGCAGCAGGCAAAAGCACTCAAGGAGCAGGTTGATGCTGCGCGACATAAGGAATCTATCCTGAAGGTGTGCGTACAACCATGGATCGATGAGGCATTCATCATTACAGCCTCGATTGAAGCCAAGCTCGCGCAGATGCAGGGAATGTAGGAACAGGTGTAAGGCAATAGTTTATCTACAACAATCTTTGAACAACGCGTCCAAGAAGTACAACAGGTAGCTGCTCAGTGCACTGCCGATCTTGCAGCAGTCCAGGAAGAGTTGGGAGGTCTCCGCACGAAGATCTTGATCCAAATGAATCCAAGAATGCCTTAAGTCTTCATGAATCTTTTAAAAATCACGCCCAAAGTTAAAAATCCCTTAAAAGATCAAAATTATCATAAGACGGACACCCTTTGCAGGGCAGAGAAACACTATCCTGAGGCCCAGAAATTGTGAAATTGTGAAAAAATAGAGTAATTGCAAGCGGAAAAAGTAATGCAGAGGAGCCGTCTGATCTGGCTGATCAACGGTCTAGATCGGATCAGCGATCGAAATCGGCAGTGACCTTTGGCAAAGATCGGCGAGATCCACATAAGAGTTGCGATTACAAACAATGATATCGACACTTAACATATGTATATGGCGATGACGATTGGCGAAGTTAATATGGACTGTTGATCATGCGCGCAGATCGACGACCCATATTACGTTGCAAGATCGCTATTGGGGGATTGCAAGAGTGCTTATAATGGCTCGAGGGCATTGCAATGAGTGATTGCGATATTGGAATTGGAGCGACCTGATGACCTAGACCTGATAGGATTATCGACAATAATTTATAGGATTTGAGATCCACAAACAAGTCCATTTCAATGTATTTTTGTGATTTTCATGTATTTCCAAAATACAAAGGAAATGAGCCATTGCTATTTGCGACAACGACAACAGGTGGACCCAATGGAAAATAGGGAGGATTTAAGGACTTTTGAAGTCTGACTCATCATGTTTTTGGTGGATTTCTCCATTTCAAAATAAATTTCCCTGTGTTTTAACAGAAAGTGGCTATTTTAATAATTTCAGTGACTCGGGGTACTCTAGCATTATGGATAGGTGGCCACCTCCCTTCCATATGTTAAACAATGATTGAATAATGCTGGCAAATGGATTCTAAGCATTCAGAGGCTGAGGAGACTAAGAGCCAAGGATGCGAAATGAACAGGTAGCACAGTTGGCTTTAAAAGCCACAGACAGAGAGAAAACAGGTAGGTAGCATTGAAGAGCAAATGCGAGACAGAGTTTAGGGCAGATTGAGAGCTATGTGGGAGTCTATGTACTCAGAGGAAGCTTGAGGGATTCAAGTGAAGCTTTTTTTATTGTAATCTGTTTGTGTGGGAGGCTCAAATTAAGCTCATTGTTGTAAACAAAACTCTGCTTGAAGATATAATAGAGAGGTCACTACTGAAGGCTGGACCAGGAGATGTAGCCCAGGAGTATTGGGTGAACTCCTTATTAAATTTGTTGTCATGTGTTATCTATTATGTTTGTTTACTGCTTCCTAGTCTGTGAATTTCACAATCTTATCGATCCATTTCATATAATGACATAGACTAATCCATGCACATAAGTCTATAATACCTTATTAATTATCTTAGATCTCATTATCAGATCAAGTGGTATCAGAGCTTTAGGTTGTTAAGATTAGACAAGATTGTGCTGGACTGATTAGTGAATGCTAACTAGATCAAAGCTTAAATTAGGAGGAGGATTGGTTGAAACTAACCCATAAATTGGTAGAGTCTATCCTAAGAGAAAAATGACAAAACAAAACCCTTTGGAATCATACTCTCAGTTCATGGATAGTTTCATGACCATGAGAGCCATGGTAGAAGAAATGTATAGAGAATTTAAGAAAGGTCAAAGCGAAGATTCTTCTACTTCCAAACAAGACAAAGGAACAAAAGATTCTCTTATAGATGGCCATTCTAAAGGCAAAGGGAAAGGAAAAGAGGTTCCTCTGTCCACAGCTCCTAACAACCCTGAAAATAAAAAGAAGAAAACATCTTTGATTAAATTATATGTTAAATATGGTTTGTTTGTTTATGATGGAGAGTTGAATGCAGATAAGTTAGATAACCGGATTAGGCAGATTGATGTGTATTGTATGGTGCAAAATATTGACTCAGACATAAGTAAAATTCAGCTAGCCAGCCTACACCTTGGAGGAACTGCCTTGGTATTGTGGGAAGGCAGCACACAAGTTGACTTGAAGAAGCATGGTAAAATTCTTTTTGTCTGGAGTGAATTTGTTTCTGCAGTTAAAAAAAAATTCTATCCACTAGCTTATATGCATCAAGCTATGATGAGTTGGCAAAATCTTCGCCAATTAATAGGGAAAGGTGCTCAAAGTTACACTCAAGAATTTAGAAAAAGAGCTTTGATTCTAGGCATTTCTTTAGACTCACCTGAAACTTTACTGAAGTATATAGGTGGTCTACGTAGTTATTTGAGACATACCATTCTCATGTTTAACCCTATTAGCATCAATGAGGTGTCTGTCTAGGCTACCCATCTAGAAGTAAGAGGCAAGAATGTGAACCCAAGGATTGGGGGACCATCCAAACCCATTGCAAGAAAGAACAAGGAAAAGAGGAAGTAGAAATAGAAAGAGAGGAAGGCCAATAATGTACAAAAGGCCAAACCTTAATGCACTCATTGCAAGAAGGATGGACATGGTGATGAACATTGTTGGTCTTTGCATCCGGAGCTGAAACCCAAGAAGTTCGATGCCAAGAAGAAGAAGATTTCTACTGCCATACAAAAAGATTTGGCGTCAGACTTAGGTGATGAAACAACAATCAAAACCATGGGTATAAACGGTAAAAATTCTAAAGCATCTACTATTAATTCTACCCAAACTATTGATAGTGAATAAAATGAGAGAAGAAGACATGAGATTTTTCATATTAGAGTTATTTCCAAGCATCAAAAGATTGATACTTTTTTTGATAGTGGCTCACAAGTAAATTTATTTTCTAAAGCAATTTTAAAGAAATTGGGACTGCTAACCACACCTCACAAGAAGCCATATCCATTAGGTTGGGTATGTGATAAAGCAAAACTACAAGTGGCTAGACAACATAAACTTAGGTTTTCTTTTGGGTCAGCATTTGTGGATGAGGTTGAGTTAGATATTGTTCCCTTGGATATATGTGGGATTGTTTTAGGAAGTCGTTACTTGTATGATAGAAAAGCCATATTGTATAGAGTTGAAAATAAGTATCAACTCGTTAAAGATGGAATTGAATATATTGTAAGAGCTCATAAACTCAATAATAATTATACTCTTATAAACTTAGGGAAGATGAAAAGAATTGTAAATTCAAGCAAGAAATTTTTACTAATGGTTGTAAAGGAAAAGAACCAGAAAAAACAAATATATTTGAGGGCTATGATGCTAAACACCAAGTTGATTTAGAAAAGGTTGTTTCCGAATATGATATATTATCTCAAGAACCTAAAGGTTTGCCACCAAAAAGGGAAATTGTACATGATATTAATTTTCACAAGATGCTCCATTGCCTAACATCGGCATGTACAGGTTATCCACTTTAGAGAATTCAGAAATCAAGAAGCAGGTACAGGAGCTGCTTGAGAAAGGGTTCATAAGACCAAGCACATCACCATGTGGATCTCCAATCCTGTTGGTGAGAAGGAAGGACAGTTCGTGGAGGATGTGCATTGATTACCGAGCACTAAATAAAATAACAATCAAGAATCATTATCCCCTTCCTTGCATAGATGATCTATTAGATCAACTGAAAGAAGCTGTTTTTCCCAAGTTGGACCTATGTAGTGGTTACCATCAGGTCAGAGTAGTAGAGCAAGATGCATGGAAGACTACTTTAAAAAAAAAAGTAAGGGCTGTATGAATGTCTAGTTATGCTTTTTGGCTTAAATAATGCTCCTGCCACTTTCATGAGGGTTATGAATGATGTACTCAGGCCTTTTATTGATGAATTTGTAATTGTATATCTAGACGACATTCATGTATTTAGTAAAACATGGGAAGAAAATTTAAAGCATGTGAAGCAGAATCTAGATGTTTTAAAAAAGGAAAATATCTATGTTAAATTATCAAAATGTGAATTTGGTAAAACATCTTTGTATTATTTGGGTCATATTGTAAGGGGTGGTGAATTGAAGATAAATCCCTCTAAGGTTGCAGTCATTTTAAACTGGCCTAAACACAAGTCTGCTACAGAATTTAGAAGCTTCTTAGGGGCAACAAAATATTGGAGAAAGTATATTGCTAACGTTTCCTTAATTGCAACTCCCTTACATGCTTTGACAGGATTGAACTAGGTGTTTCAGTGGGGTGGAAAACATCAGAAAGCCTTCGACACCTTGAAAGAAAAAATTAGTACAGCACCAATATTAGCATTCCCAAATCTTTAACAAGCATTTGGGATAGAAACAAGTGCCAGTGATTATGCCATGGGAGAAGTGTTGATGCAACAGGGTAAACCCATATGCTACCATTACGAGTCTTTTAATTCTACAGTAGTTGATTATCCTACATACGATAAAGAATTGTATGCATTAGTCTAGAGTGTGAAAAAGTGAAAACATTACTTAATGGGAAAAGAAACAATAATACATACTGATCATTAGCCACTTCAGTACTTGCACTCACAAACTAAATTGCAGCAATCAAGACACTACAAGTGGATGGGTTTCCTACAACAGTTTCACTTAGTCATCATATATGAAATGGGTATACACAATAAAGTTGCAGATATGTTATCCAGAACAATTATAAATTCATCTACTATACTTAAGCATAATCCAGTAATGCATGAAAGCTACATTGCACAATATGCTCAAGATATAGACTTTAAAGATGTATATGTAGCTTTAAGTAATGGAAAAAAGGTAGAAAAATTGGATTACTATGTTAAAGACCGACTCTTGTATCATTTGGGAAAGCTATGCATTCCACAAACAAAGATAATTAATATAATTAGGGAAGCACATACTTCTATGATATTAGGTCATTTTGGTGTAAGCAAGAAAATTTCACAACTAGAAAGATACTACTATTGGCCAAGAATGCATGAAACAGTTTCTAGATATGTAAGAGGGTTTGCCATGTGTGCTAAAAGTAAGCCCAACAATAAAAAACTAGGCTTGTACACTCCACTGCTAGTCCCTTCCCGTCCTTGGGAAAGTGTTTCCATGGACTTTGTTGGAGGACTGCCAAAATCTAGGAATGGTCATGACTATTTATATGTTATTATGGACAGGTTCAGCAAAATGTGTATTTTATTACCTTGTAATAAGTATATTGCAACAGAACAAACAATGAAATTGTTCTTTCAGCATGTGTAGGTGCATTTTGGGTTACCCACTTCCATACTATCTGATCGAGACTCCCGATTTGTAGGGAAGCTTTGGTCAAGTCTTTGGGAATTAATGGAAACTAGACTGAAGAAAAGCACAACCTTTCATCCACAAACAGATGGCCAAATAGAGGTAGTCAACACGACAATGATCCATTTGCTTAGGGGTTATTGCAGCATGCATCCCAAGCTTTGGGATGAACATTTATGTTATGTGCAACATGCTTACAACCATGCTAAACATTCTTCTACATAAAGATCTCCTTTTGAGACCTGTTTTGGTTTTATACCAAGGTCTCACTTGGATTTTGCCTTTGAAAAAGACATAGTAGTTGCTGGACAGAATGATGTGGATAAAGCAACCAGATTCATTGAACAGATCCAAAAGATTCACCAGGCAGTGCAGGAACAGCTGGAAAAGAGCCAAGCCAAATACAGGGCAAGGCATGATAGGCACTGGGTGGAGCATAGCTTTCAAGTTGGTGATCAAGTCTAGCTGTATATTAGCAAGGATAGAATGTAAGGTGAAGGAAAGAAGCTGAAACCAATAAGGTATGGGCTTTTTAAGGTACTTGAGAAAATTGGTGAGAATGCTTTCCACCTTGATCTTCTAGCATACATGCACATCTATTCAGTAGTAAATGCAGAAAATTTAAGATTGTTTGAACCTTCATTAATTGAAGATCCTGAAGAGAAAAGTCAATTGCCTTCCATTGATGATCTGTGGCCTGAATATCTCAATGAGCTACAATAAGATACAGTTCTGGACAGGAAGGTGAGGACAACGCGTAGAGGAGACGTTGAGTACCTAAGGATTGGACTCAAAGGTTAAAAACCTAGCAGTGAAAAATGGATAGAGATTGGACAAGTGAGGCAACAATATCCTCACTTAATTGATGCATGAAAACCAACTTTTGGTGGTCCAAAATCCTTCTTCAGTGAGAAGGCATGATCCAAATGAATCCAAGAATGCCTCTAAGTCTTCATGATTCTTTTAAAAATCATGCCCAAAGTTAAAAATCCCTTAAAAGATCAAAATTATTGTAAGTGGGACAACCATAACAGCGTGGAGAAACATTATCGGGAGGCCCAAAACCTGTGAAATTGTGAAAAGAACAGAGTAATCGCAAGCGGAACAAGTGATGCACAGTAGCTGTCTGATCTGGCAGATCAATGGTCTAGATCAGATCAGAAATTGCAATCGGCGATGACCTTTGGTAGAGATCGTCGAGATCCACATAAGAGTTGCGGTAGCGAACAATGATATCGGTGCTTAACATATGTATATGGTGACGATGATTGGTGGAGTTAATATGGACCATCGATCAGGTGCACAGATCAAGGACCCATATTACATCACAAGCTCGCTATCAGGGGATTGTAGGAGCGCTTACAATGGCCTGGGAACATTGCGATGAGCGATTGCGATATCGCAATTGGAGCGACTCGATGATCTGAACCCGATAGGATTATCGGTAATATTTTATAGGATTTGAGATCTGCAAACAAGGCCATTTCAATGTATTTTTGTGATTTTTGTGTATTTCCAAAATACAAAGGAAATGAGCCATTGCGATTTGTGACAGAGACAACAGGTGGACTCGATGGAAAATAGGGAGGATTTAAGGAATTTTGAAGTCCCACTTGTCATGTTTTTGGCATATTTCTCTGTTTCAAATTGCATTTCCTTGTGTTTTAATAGGATGCATCTGTTTTAAGAATTTCAGAGACCCATGGTACTCTGGCATTATGGATAGGTGGCCACCTCCCTTCCATAAGTGAAACAATGATTGAATAACACTGGCAGAAGGATTCTAAGCATTTAGAGGCTGGGGAGACTGAGAGTCAAGGATGTGAAACGAACAGGCAGCACAGTTGGCTTTAAAAGCCACAGACAGAGAGAAAATAGGCAGGCAATATTGAAGAGCAAATGTGAGACATAGTTTAGGGTAGATTGAGAGGTATGTGGGAGTTTGTGTACTCATAGGAAGCTTAAGGGATTCAAGTGAAGCTCTTGTTATTGTAATCTGTTTGTGTTGGAGGCTCAAATTGAGCTCACTGTTGTAAACATAAGTCTGCTTGAAGACATAATAGAGAGGCCACCACTGAAGGCTGGACTAGGAGATATAAGCCAGGAGTATTGGGTGAAATCCTTATTAAATTTGTTGTGTCATGTGTTATCTATTATGTTTGTTTACTACTTCCTAGTCTGTGCATTTTGCAATCTTATCAATCCATTACATATAATGACATAGACTAATCCATGCACATAAGTCTATAATACCTTATTAATTATCTTAGATCTCATTATCAGATTAGATATCCACACCAAAAGAGTGACTCGAGGGCGAGTCACTATGTTTTTCTTGGGGGCCTGTTGGGCACGGGATCCCCCAAGGGAAGTTTTGGGGCTAAAAGCCCATATTTTGGCTAAAAAGTGTAAAATCGATGTAAAGACTCTGTATTTTGTGGGTAGAGCATGAAGTTGTAAATGAGTCATAGGGTTGTCTACCCTCACTTTTGTAATGTAATGTCAGCGTTAGGGATCTACCCATGGTTTGCAAACCATGGGATTGTATAAATAGTGCAAGGCTCTAAGTTATAAATTAGCCAATAAGATCTAATGATGGAATAGAAAGATAGCGGAAGATCTAAGTGTAGAGTTGAGTCTTTGGGTCGTAGAGTAGGAGAAGGCTTTGCAGCTGAGTGTGCAGAGGTCTAGTAGTCTACAGCTGAGTGCGCAGACCCTTGCAGTTGAATGCCCAGGGCAGGTTGAGTATGTAACCGTTGAATGTATTGGGTATAAATTAAGTTTTCACTGTTTATATGATGCGTGAACATATATGATTGTGTTGATTAAGTAAATGTGAGATAAAGTATCTATTATGTGAAGTTAACTAACATCTGTAAGAAGATAAGTAAGATACACAGTGTAAATTGTGGAAATACTGTAGATCGCTGCCATAGTAGCGTGAAAGCCTCTCAGCTCTTGGTTAGAGCTGTGAGCAGGCGATTATAACAGTTCGCGAAGGTATCACAGGTCAAGATAGTGCATGAAGTGACTTGCGTGAAGGTATTCATAGTTGGACTAATTGACCCATCAGAAATCTCCAAGGTGTGGAAACTTGGTTCCAGCATCCCCCCATACTGCTTTGGGTGAGACTTCAGTCTGCACACTGTGGGCTAATGCCGAAAGGTCCAGTTGTGTAGGGATTTTTTTGGCTAATTAACTCCGAACCTGGGTCAAGCCCCAACAAGGAAAAAACTCGTGTGGACTAATCGACTGAGTGTTATACGTGTTATCTTCCCTTGTGTGTATTGACTGCTGCATCTATGTGGATTGTTCCGCCATAAGCTGTGCATGTCCTATTGTGTTGTGTGTTCCTAGAAGCGTTGGAAATTCTCTCAATCGACTTGGGACTAACTCCCACCCTCTCTCTCTATGGTGAAAGAACCATTGACATAAGAGACACTTACAATCGCTAGGCACGTGAACCTCAGTTCTCACAAGACAAAGCAGACCACTCTCCTGTGCTGACAAGTAAGAGTTGAGGAAAATATTTAAGATAGTGGCAATTGGGCCATCGTACTGGATGGACTCGCACACCAAATGGTGTGAGGTCTAGTTGGGACTTCAAACCAGGGTGATCCCTTGATGTTGGTGTGTACAACACCATAAACACATTGGCATGGGTTTTGCTAGGTGTGACAATGGTTTCCATCCTTGCCTTTCCATTTTCGTATAGACATGGTGTGATGGGGTTCCCTTACTTGGTTGAGATGGATTTTCGGATGGTTTTGAAACTGAGTGGGCTGGTCTTAGGCAAATCACAAGGCCTAGGAATCCCTTGAATGATAACAGAGGGATACATGGTAAATCCTAGAGGGTGGAGACAAAAAATTTACTCATTGGGCCTAGGAATCCCTTGAACGATAATGGTAGGATACATGGTAAAGCATAGAGGGTTGTTACCAGGAATAGTGTCCACTTGGAGCTGCTATTCCCACTAAGACTGGTAGCTATCTTAGAAACAAACAAGTAAAGACTACTTTTGTTTTCCTTTATGAAAATAGATAAGAGTGGAACAAAGGACACCAACCTTAGTCTTGCGCTTGGTTTCCTTACTTGATTCCTCTCCTTCCTGATAGATATTTACCGCTTCTTCTTCGTCTTCCCAGCTTCAAATAGCACCTATCGAATCAAAGAAGCATACTACTATCGAAGAACAAAGATCTATATTCATAAATAACACAGGACCAGATATGTATTAACCATACAAATGCATATATAATCAAACATATAAGAATATGGAGGAAAACTTGAATAGCTTTATTAATATCAAGAATAGCAAGAGGATTACAACCAACAGTTCTGACCCAGCATCATCCTCCAACAAGAAAGCCCTTCTTCACCTTAAGTAAAGCTTAGATCACCCAACACTATGAAGTTTCACCAGAAAACTAACAACACTTCTCTACAAGATACAAGATTCCAGCCTCTGGATCTCTGTGATGAGGGATCCATTTATAGATGATTGTAGGGGGGTGATCATCTTCTGGGGTTTTGATTAGTGTCCTCTCTCTGATAGTTCTTGATTCCACTTGGAGACTGATGATCTCTTACTCATCCCTGGTTGAAAATAGAGAGGCAAGTGTTGGAGGGGAAGCTTCTGGAAGATTCCATGATCTTCCACCTCACAAACTGTCTCTGCCATTTGTCCATTCTCACCCATCACACCCTACAGAGGGGCCATTCAGTATGCATCACACCCTTTACACTGGGAAGGTGATATGCATCGTACCCTCTACACTGGGTATTCAATATGGTCTAGTTTTGACCATTTCTGAGCAGTTTTTAGTGGAGAACTTCTGGGAGATGATGTAATCAGCTGACCTTGTTCCTTGAGGTAGTGAAACAACACTTTTAGGGATTTAGAAGCCCTTAGTTTATGGACGTTTATGATTGGGGTTGCAGTTCCCAAAAATGTCTATAACAGTTGCCCCCTAAAGCATGAGGTTGTTAATCTTTTGATGTCGGGTGAAATGATTTATCATGAGGATCCGAAGTTTTTTCGAGCTGGGAGGTGACTTGTAATAAGATACAATACAATACATTATCTTCATAATATTTTTCATGATATAGCTGAGGCGGGCATTCCCATGCTCAACTTTATAAATTCATTTTCATGTACATAGGACAGACAATTGTCTGTGTAGCAGACTGATGATTCGGACTCATCATCCTTTGATTTGGATGATCATCTGTTCAGCAATGATGTACATTTGATGTCTTTATATTCCTGAACATATCGCAGCTCGGATGGATGAAACTAGATCCGGGGTCTTCAAAACTCGTTCAATCTTCACTCGGAGTACAAGTCGATCCATGTGAAAAATGTTCTGGAGTCGAACATGGAAAGACATCACCTGATTACCAGCCAATGATGTAAGCTGTTAACAGGCGCGAGAGGAATCACCAATAATGACAATGAACCTCAAGGTACTACAGTACAATTTTCGCGGTGTGAAAAAGGACTTGGCATCGAACACCACGCAAAATCTCTCAATCGAAGGCCATTAATGTAAACCTATCGCCGAAAGTGAGAAACTTGCCATTGAGGCATGCAAGCTTCAAAGTACTGAAAGGGTTGTTCCTAGGTCGAATTCTTGGATAATGAGCTGATGTCGACAAGAAGTGACCTGTCACAGGAGGGCCATAATGATTCCAACATCTATGACATGGAATGAAACAAATGATTTCAGAGGTGAAAACGATCTGATGATACAGGGTTCAGGGTGGCAGTCATGAAAGAATGAAGTGTGAATGTATTGTAGCGGGTGAGACACAGGTGAATTCTCTGAATGACTTCTCTTGAACATATCAGCGACACTGACGATGGATTGGTAGTGTTAACCCCAAAGATGGATGGTGTGACGGACCAATGGTGATATGACCAGTGAACGGAACAACCCAACTCGACTCGGATGCGGAGAGAAAGTGTCATGTTCAAGAGTGACTTGCTACCAATAAAGTTTTTTCAAGTTTTCTTCCCAATTTTTCCCCAGTCATTGCTGACCAGTACCTCTTTATTTTTGTCAAGCTTGAGGAGGATAAAATATGCTTGTTCTATAATTCGCCCTTCGGGCAAACCTGTCGCTATATTTTAACGAGCCTAGAGACAATGAAACTCGTTCTCCTCCATTTGGACGAGTTTGTCGCTATTCGGTTTTAACGAGTTTAACGAAAAAGATAACTCGGTGCTTTTCAATTTTAGAGAGTCTGAAAGGGATGGAAAGGAAACTCCAAAGATTCTTTTTCGTCATATAATCCCTTAAGTCCGAAAAAGCATAAAATAAAATGAAAAGGATGAATGTTTGGTAATTTTAACGATTCGAACAAGACAGGTGCTCGATCTTTTTGTGTTATAATCCCTCAAGTCCAAAAAGATTAAAATCTAGAGGAGGGATAACACTTCCGATGAATTTAACGAGCTGGAGAGGCTAATTGCTCGGCAATCTTTTCATATTTTACAAGTCAGTTGAAAAGGGCTTAAAGGAGACTCATTTTTCGAGGAACGAGCGATGATTTCGGGTAGCAGCTGATTCCAGGTAAGGTTTGGAATTTTCCAATCACGGTAGTGTCACAAGGATGGCTAATAGAATCACTCTTTGCAGATGTTCGTCGAAACGGTAAACAATCAAATGGAGGTCGATAATCGGCTAAAAAACATATTGGAGGTGATGATGAGAACACGACCAAGGCTCAAAACCTGATGATAATGCATTCACAATGGTTATTTACCAGAAAATTGGTTCATTTTTTAATGAGCTTAAACTCTGGGGAAACATTTGCTCATTGCTTATGTTTATTTTTTAACGAGCTTGAATTCCACGTTAAAACTGCTTGTGCCAGTCATATAATAAGGATATCTCATCTAAGATGCCATTTTTTACGGAGCTTCCACTTTTTAAAGATTTGCCCCAGATCCTTTCTTTATGCAAGCTAGGAAACAACCAACCTTACAAGTTTAAAGGGTTAGAGGACCTACAAAGCTAAAAAAATAAATGGTCACTCTCCGCTTGCATGCAAAAAGGTTTGCATGCCCCCAGGTATAGCAAAAAATTTCTAGGCTACCATATGAAAGCTCTCCATCCGCGTCGCAGACAAAATTCTTCCTTGGCGATGTCTACCGAAATAGACAAAGGTCAGTGGTGCAGTTGCCTCCATTTACATAACTTTGACGATGGAATCTTATTCCAGTCTAATCCCATTTTCCTAAACGGACGGGTGTGTCAGACTAGTCATATATCCTATGCGGAAACTTACTCTATACCCAAGGTTTTCCTACCGAAACAGACCAGGGTGCATGCCCCCTAGGTTTCCGTCATATCCTCCTGAATTACTCGCGCTCATCAGGTGGACGGACTAGAGATCGATGAGATATTCCTTGCATGAAAAGACCATTTACGAATGGCATTTGACTATTTGCTATGTGTGAACCGTGGAATGAAGGTTGGTCTACAAGCTTGACCATTCTGCCTTCATGCGGAAAACACATTACTCTAAAGAGTGAGGAGACGACGACTCCCATGCAATAAATATAGTCACGCCCAAGGAGTAGATTATAATCCAGGGGTCCTTGGACTGCCATCACATTCATGTGAACGGTTTTCCTTCTCAAAGTAATGGGCACATTGGGAAGGATCCTTAATGGTCGATTGGTTCCTTTGTCAAAGCCTGTCAAATTTATTATTTCAGGCAAAAGCGATGGCGAACCAAGTTCTTTCCAAGTAGTTGAGGAAAAGATACTCACAGAAGCCCCTTCATATATGATGGTACCAACCATGACCATTCTGTAAGCTTGTGCAATTATTCAGAATGGTACACTAGCTGGTAAACAGGGTCTACCTAGTAGATTCCAGTCGAAGGAAATGACTAGGTTGCTTGGAGGTGGGACCGAATAAACTGTCGGATATGACTCTGATGAACTTCCTTCCTGTGGTAAAGGAATCAGTAGACTACCCCCAAGTTCATCAGAGTCTATGTTTATGAAAAGAATTTGAACGGTGTCGTTCTCTTTCTCTTCAGTGACCGTATCATTCGAAGATGAACCTTCTGAAGGCAAGATCGGGTCAACTGCTGCCTCGACCTTTTGACTTTCATCTGGTATGGATTCAGAGGGTTCATTTTCAATGATAGATGTTTCGGCTGACCACAATGGCGTGCCAATTGGATTTTCAACCAGTGGTGGACTCGGCAAGAGTTTCTTATATCCAGGAGGGAGCCGTAGCGGTGAAGCAGGACAGTCATCCAAAACTCTTTTAGCTTCATCTAGGAAGGGACAATGGTGGATAGTGTGATCACCTTCACACAATTTACAAGGAAATTTTTGATTCCTTTTCTGTCCAGATACTTCACTTTCACTGGTTGATGGTGTGCTTTCAACATGATCATCAGAGGTTGACGACACCGGATTGTGCAAACGAGGAGACCAGTCCCTTAAGATCCAAGGGATGCAAGGACAATCTTGATGATAATGGTCTCCTTTGCAAATGACACATGGAGATTCGTTTAGATGATGCAGTGTGAGGATTTTTGCTAGACGACGCCTGGTTGCCCCATTTCGCTTTTAGTTCTTTCTTCTTCTTTTCTTTTTTCTCTTTCCGTTTCTTCTTCTTCTAAGTTACTTGATCTTTAGCTTTACCATCTTTATCAAGCGAAGAGGAAGGAGGAGAGGGAGAAACAGACGAAGTAGAAGGTTGGGGGAAAACTCTAGTATCATCTAGTTGCTAACTTGACTGTTCATGAATTACGGTATTCTGAACGACAGAGGTAGAGAAGAGCCATACGGGCAAACCAATCGCCAACCCTGGAAGTGACAATGTGGCCATATGGGGTGCACCAACATCTCCCCAAGAGGAGAAAGGACTAGGATTTCCTCCAAGGGGAAATCCTTGGTTGGTAGACTCCATTTTCTCAACCTAAAGACCAACGAGGGAATTTGTGATGTTATTCTGATTAAAATAAATTTTAGACTCTTTGACACAACTTGTTTTTTCAATTTTAAAGAGTCAAGAAAAAACAAAAGATGACTCTAGTCGCCTTCGATTTTTAATGAGCTTGAAGTGACAAGTTCTCAGATGGACCTTTTCTTTTAAGGAGTCTGAAAAGGAATGAAAGGGACTTCTCTGGAAATCTAGGCAGGGGGGATTACCAAACCAATCACAAAAACTGTAGAATACTTTTTACGGTACGACAATCAATCTTCCTGAATGCTGTGTTCAGTGCATTGCGATCGATAGGGTGGCAGACACGGCTTCCTAAGGATAAAGGATATAGCCTATTGGGTCTCCCAATATATACTTGACAATACATGGGAGCACAAGTCCATACTGGCACTTGCTGTCTCAGAGTGGAGGAATCACCCAACCAACAATGAAAACAGTAGTTACCAGGTTTTACGACGCCAGAATACGTCTCTAGCCTAGACTTCTAGATGTTGTGCGTTAGGTTCCAAAGCATTTTTAGACTCATTAAATTTATTTTATTGTTGATCTTGTTTAAAAAAATCAAGTGCCAGCAGCGAGTACCAAGAATGTATGGACACAAACCTGTGCGCAAACCTTATCAGTGGCTATCAACAATGATTGTTTCTCGGCTTATCGGCTAGCAATGACCTCCCGGCAATTCTCGGTTTTGTGAGGTGTAGCAGTTCAAGGGTGACCAACGCTAGTTACTTATTTGAGAGCCAATAAGTCAAATTGAAACGAAACGCTCGGACTAATAAGGACCCTTAGGGGGCTCACTATTCATATGGTGAGGAGAGGGCCCTTTTTTTACTTATTTGAGAGTCCAATAAGTCAAATTGAAACTTGAAGAACTAAAAGGCCGCCATCATGCCCCTGGCAGGGCTCGACCAATGGGTTGCCATCAAAAAAGGATAAGAAGATCGAAGGAGAGTGAAGTATTGGTCCAGGAACAAGTCTTGCTCGGGTACTATAAACTCTATATGCAGGA